>JAOXNR010053714.1:0-13714 GCA_028571225.1 Parsonsia alboflavescens | reverse complement strand
CTCCTCTTTGAATCTTTTGGCTCGAGCTCGTGTCACCGGACCAACTGGAACTTGAATCGGATTGTCGTGAGTATTCCCTGCAGCCTTGATGTCCTCATCATAATAGCTTCAAAGAAGTTTGGGTGCAAACTGATTCAACATTTCCTATACGGATTTTAAAGGGATCATCAATCCCTTGGGAAACTCTATAACCTATTTCAGCATCTTTCAAAGCTTAAGATTAGAGGAGATTTTCACATCTTCCATATATATAGAGAAGGTAACAATGTGGCTGATGCTTTTGCAAATTTCGCCTACTCATCTGGGAACTCAATGATTTTCAACTCCATATCTTCTCTACCATTGTCTGCTCGGGGACATTATCTATTAGATAGGAATCGTACAGCCTCTCAAGCATTTCCTCCAATTAGCACCGTTTCTTTTAGCGATGGATTTGTTTCCACCTAAAAGGATTTACTGCCCTTCCTATTTGTTACATATTTTATTTCTATTTAATAACCGGTTAGGGGGTCTGTCTAGTCTCCTATTTTTTTATGGTTTTATTAAAAAAAAAAAAATCTTATGAATCGAAGAAATAATCTTTATTGAAATGGGAATCCATCTGGTTGCATAAGAAGTACAAAAATGAGATGTGTTGAAATTAGTGAAAGTGAATAAGTGATAATATAAACTAGCAGTTTGAGTAAAAACTACTAAGAAAAAATAGCTATTGAGAAAAGGTACTCCCCAAGAAGTATAGTAACCCTTGCTATATTTCATAAAAGACAAATGGAAAGTTCATTAACAAAAGAAAAAAAGACAAAAAGACAAAAAGCTGTTGCAAAACTATGTGATCACGTGGGTTCTCTTGCTTTCTGAGAGTTATGCACCAATTCTTATATTATGGACCGATTCTCTCTTTCCTATTCAACATTTTAAGTATCTTCTTCTATCCCGCACTCTAATGGTTTCCCCTTCCTCAGAATCTGAATCATCTTTATGCATCCCATGGAGATGCCCTAATGAGCTTCATGGACTTTTTAAATTAAAGTAAAACACAGGATCTGACCCAACACATATGAAACTAAAATCTGGAAAGTAAAATACAGACAGAACATGAAATATATATTGATATTGTAAAAGTATTCCAAGAATTGGGAGTCAAAGAGGAACAAAAGCCAAAGAAGGGGAGTAAATCTTAACCTAGGAATGTTTTTCCTTCTATTTCAGCCAGTGTCTTCCTTAGGGGATGGAGTTCAAATTTGTAGAAAGATCTGAAGGTTGGATACGGCAAAAGAAACCAAGATACAACATTACAATGTACAAATGAAGCACAGTACCAAGTGAAAGCTGCAAAAGTTTGACATATTTTGATCTTTCTATAATATTGGGGCATTTTCAGTTTTACCCAATTGAGAACAATTATTTAATATTTATCCAAATATTCACAACATTTTATACATTTCCCATATCTAAAGCTAACCTTTAATTCTATATCCATTTTGATTTTTCATTTAAAAAAAAAAAATTAACATTTATTTTCCTTTAACATGCATTTCCTATCTTACCCCTCTATATTTAACACACACAACTATAGAACCCAACAACCTGTAAAAAGAATTGAAGAAACCACAATTATCATCGTTCATTTGATCAAAAGTTTTGAACCATGGTTAAGAAAATTGCTCAAAGAACCATTCCCTTGTTGGAGAGAAAGGAAAAAACTAGCTTTTTATTGTGTTCAGTCATTAAGTTGGTGATTTTTGTTTTTCAGAATCAAGAAGGCGAAGGTAGGGGTTGTTCGAAGGTATATTGTTCGGTATGTGTTTTCGTTTTTTTTTTCTTTGGTATTCTGAAGCCTGAGTTTGTTCGTTTTGTGTTGATTTTTGGATGCATATTTCTGCAGTAGCAGGAGCAAGGAAGAAAGGTGCGATTGCAGAGATTTCAGTCCCAGTGAGTAAATTTCTTGCCTTGCTGTGTTGATCTCGAGACTTGAGATAAGGGGGGCTTAGAGACTTGAGATGAGGGAGTTTCAAAACTTGAGATAAGTTGCGTTTCGGTCTCCAGAGAAGGGGGTTTCGAATGGAGTTGGGAATTTAAAAACTCTAGAATGGGGTTTTGGTCTTCATAAGGGGTAATTAGAGACCCGAGTTGGGGATTTCGGTCATTCAGAGTGTGATTTCGTGGCTTGGGAGTTGGATTTCAGACCTTGAGAGCTTGTTTCTGTTCTTGAGAGGGGGATTTCGGTCCTTCGCCTCCATTTAATTTTTTTCTTTTCATTATTCAGTGGTCATTTTTTGAATAGGTTTCTTTGTGTTGTTTGCAGAATGGATTACATTAGGATTGCTGTTCACGAGGGTTCTCTAAGTGGAAGGGTGCGTTCGCTAGTCTTACCATCCGAAGTGAACTATGGAGATTTTAGGAGAACTATGGCAAACTACATGAAGATTCACTTAAACCAATTTGACATACAAATTTCAATTGCTTCTAAATTTTGTGATGGAAGTAAATTAATACACATTGAAGACATGTATGGCATCATGTATTTGATGGGAGAAGCCAACCCTAAAGTTGTGGTTGTGAACAAAATTCAAAGAATTTACGAGGGTGGCATTGTTGGTGATAATGACGATAATTTTCCATCTGGACCAAATGATCATGCAAGGGATGAATTTATTGATGCAAATTATGAAACGGGGACATCCGAATATATTCGCATAGATAATAATTATGAATACGATGAAGAACATATTCACAGCGTTGAGGATGATGATGATGACAACTTCCACGGTGGGATGAGACAGGTGATTCCATTGAGCAATTTATACTAGGCCCTTCTACTCAGTTTACAAACATGGTCTAGAATGACGATGAAGAGGTGCATTTTCCAGAAGACGATACTGTTCCACCAATGGGTTTTATGGAAAAGGATGCAATCTTTAACAATAAGGATGAATTGGCAACAACAGTCGGTGAATATTCACTTGATAACCGATTTCCACATCATTGGATACGTTTTAGATAAGGGAAGATTTGAGGCACGATGTAAGAACCAAAAATATTGTACTTTCATGATACATGCACATTATAGAGCTGGATGCCAAATCTAGGTTATTCACAAGTTTGTCTCAACTCACACTTGTATCCAAACTGTACAGCAAAGCCAAAACAGGAGTGCAAGCTAAACAATGATTGGTCGTATATACGCAGGTAAACTCGCCAGTGTGAGTCACACCCCTAAAAATGTGATTCAAGACATGCGGGAGAATTATGGTGTGAAGCTCGGATACACCAAGGCTTGGCAATCTTCACAGGGTGCAAAAGAAATAGCCTATGGAACTCCAAAAAATTCATACTGACAACTACTATCATACCTCCACATGCTGGAGCATTTAATGCTGGGGACGGTGACCAGTGTACATGAGCAAGATGATCAGTTTCTGAGGTCATTTTGTACACTTAGTTCTTCGATTGAGGGTTTCAAGTACATGAGGCCCGTAATTATCATAGATGCAACACACTTGAAAGATGTGCATGGGGAAAAAATTTATGCAGCTGTCTGTGCGGATGGAAACTTGTAAACTTTTCCCCTTGCTTTTGGGTTTGGTGACAAGGAGGGTAATGATTCATGGGAGTGGTTCTTGAGAAAATTTCAGACTGCATATGGATTACGAGATGATTTGGTTATTGTATCTGATCAACACAAAGGCATACTGTACGCAGTGAGGACAGTATATGCCAAGGTTCCACATGCCTTTTGCTATCGACATCTAAAGGAAAACTTAAAGACAAAGTGAAAAATTCCTCTTGCTGCAATCCTTTTTTAAAATGTGGCATATGCCTATAAGAAGCGGACATGTGACTTCTACTTTGATGACATTCAAGATATGCACCCCGAAATTCATTGTTGGTTGGATGTCGAGGTAGGATGCCCGGGTTGGTCATGTGCATATTGTCCAAACAATTGCTACAACCAAATGACAAGAAATATCATAAAGTCCTTCAACCAAGGGATCAAGAAAGCTCTGAAGTTACCCATTACATCTACACATGAGTTTTTTAGGAGTTTGTGTCAGGCTTGGTTCAACAAACATAGGGAAGCAACAACTACAATGCTAGATATTATCACCAAGTGGGATGCGGAAATAATTGAGAAAAAAGCGGTGAAGGTCGACCTAGAAAGGCTGCGGACTACATCTATTCGGGATAGAAAGGAATATGTCGTTGGAAATCCACCAAAGGAAGCACATGTTGTGGTGGATATCGTCCAAAAGACCTGTGGAAGTCAGAGATGGGAAGTGGAAGAGATACTTTGCAAACATGCCATTGTTGTTGCCACGTAAATTTTTGGTCCATTTCGTAACATATGTTGTCAATTTTGAGACACACTAGTCAATTTCGTGACTCACTGATGACATTTCGTGACTCGAAGATAAATTTTTTTAAAAAAAACCAAAACTGGTCCATTTGGAGATTGACCACTTTTGTCTTGAAATGGCTCACTATGTCTCGAAATTGACAATTAGGCCTTGAAATACACTCTTTGTGTCCTTTCATGACACAAAGAGTGTATTTCGAGACTTAATTGTCAATTCCAAGACATGTCCATTTCGAGACACAAGTGGTTGACCTCAAAATTGATTGTTTTTAAATTTTTTAAGCATGTAATTAGATATTTTCATAACTCATTTACCTTAATTCATTTATATAAGGAAAATGGGACTCATTGTTACACTCTATGTCGTGGTCATTCATTTGACACAGAAAAACTGAGGATAGCATATGCACCTTCGATATAGTCTATGCCTTTGTGTTCGTCTTTGAATTCAATTGCAGATATGGATGACGAGGTCGTCAATCCTCCTATTAGTAAAAGGTCTAGCGGAAGACCACAAGAGTCCCGCATCCTCTCTCGAAATGAACAATACCATCGAAGGAAAACATGTAAAATATGCAAGAGAAAAGGCTATAATCGTCTCACCTATCCAAATTCTCACGACATGGAAATGCCACATCCCGAAGAAAATGATCCAACATCGACTGACTTAAATCTTGAAGTGTTCATATCTGATCCAATATCCTCACAACAATCTCGTGTTTGTGAAGGGGGGGTACTCGATGGGAAACTTGGGGTCTAATTTTGTTAATGTTGATGTCAATATTTTTGAGGAGGGTGTGGATTTTTGTAAAGGAAATATCAATGTTGACACAGTTCATGGCATGTAAATGTTATTATTTTAACAAACAGTGACTTTGTCAATTAATTTAAATTGCATGTTTGTCATTGAATCAAGGCCACAATTGTCTAACTTGTCCGAAAACAATGAATACAAAAGCCACATCCAACAACATTTGCAACAAAATCCAACAGAATAACAATTATGATTCCAACAAAAGAGCTTCAAATTTTGAAGAGAACCAATAATAACATCGTACATCTTTACTCCATATCTTAATCCCGAAGGCATACTGCATCAACCCACCTAAATACAAAACCATCCCACAAAAGCAGTCCTTTGCTACAACGACGAGCAAAATAGACAATTTTATAGGCCTTCCTTGCTTTGTTTCATAAAGTACATGCTAACTAGAAGTTTTTGCATCAACATTCTAGAGCTTCGAAACAATCGACTCCAACAATTCAGTGGGAAAATTGGCCTAATCTCTTTCAACTCCATTCTCGACCATATTTCTTCTTCTTCTTCTACAGTCATAAAATTGGAAAAATAAATTATAACATGCACAACAGGAAAAAAAATGTTCAAACCCACTTCGATACTTAGATTGGTGATTTCGAGACACAAGCACATGCATTTCAAGACAAAATATAAAATTTGAGACACACAAAAGCCATTTCGAGATTTACATAAATCCTTTCGGAACACAGATTTTTGAGTCTTAACCCACCATTTTTGACCCAAGTATTCAATCTCAGATATGCACAACACAACACAGTTTAATCCATGCTTTTAACAACTACAAAATTGAAGTTAAACAACACATGCATTCTGTGCATTTCGATACAAGCATATACTGTAAAATCTTACATTTTGTTACGTACATTGTGAAATCATGCTTTTTTACATTTCACTCTAGCACATTCGAATACAATAAAAGTTCAAGTGTAAAGAAAAGCCACCTAGAAATGCAGTGAAGATGATGATGGGGGTGAGGGTTTGAAGTGGAGTTCCAACTGGCTTGATCATCGTCGATATGCACACTTGGAAGGTGAGCTTCGATGAAGAGGAAATGAGGAAGAATTGACAAATAAAGGGTCTCGATGAAGAAGAAGACGAAGCGACAGGGAAGCAAAAAGAAGAAGAAGGGTTTCAATCTTCAAAAATGGGGTTTCAGTCCTCATTGATGTTTCGGTCTTCAATGATTTTTTCGTTCTTCAAAGGACAATTTGGTCAAATGAGAAGGGCTTCGGTCTTCAATGCATATTTAGGTCTGCACTGAACATTTCGAACTTCAAAAATGGGGTTTTGGTCCCCATTGGGTTTCAGTCTTCACTAATAACTGTTTTGGTGTTCACTTCACATTTTGGTCTTCAATGTACATTTCGATCTGCACTGGAAGGGTTTAGGTCTACACATTACAATGTGATCTTCACTAATAACTATTTCGGTCTTCACTTCACATTTCAATCTTCAATGGAAATTTCAATCTGCAATGGATGTTTTATATAAATTAATCAATCGAATCGAATGGTGAGTGTGTCACTGTCACTACTATTTGTCAAATCAATTGAATTCATCCGTAATGTGAGTTTGGAAAATTCATACACCAGCCATGTGGTAGATAAACTATACATCATTAAATTACTAGAAAAGGATGATAAAATGAAAATGCTTAAAAAATTTCCCACATCATCTTAGACCAAATAATCCATTTAACTCTGATGATAATAATATGGATGGCCAATATGAATCTTAGAGTTTTCTTTTGCCTTGTTGGTCATTGGAATGTTCTTTTCTTCAAATAACTTTATAAAAGTTCCTAAGTATTTTCTCTTTACTAATAAATCTGTATAGAAGGACAGGCGAATCACATTTCAAAACAGTGAATGCAATAAATCACTTAGAAAATCAGTCACTTTTAACAATATAATTGCTAGTAACAAAAGCAAATAAATAAATATATATTTACACAAGTAACTGGTTTTATTTCATGTTAAAAATTGATTTATTAGAGTTATTGTACAATTCAGTCCTCAAACTTTAATCTTTTAATTAATTTTGTGTGGAATTTACCATTTAACAGAATTACATGTTCTAGAATTAACATACAATAGAAGTCCTCAATACCATATATAATTTCCATAATATACATTTATCATTAATGTATTATTTACAATAACAAAAAAAAAAAGTAGGACTGCAATGACAAATCGCACCACCGCAGCATGATCCAGACTATCTCATCCCTAATGAGTTGTGGCATAGGAGGTACACAAGGCAAGCAGGGTATCTTCTTAAGATGCCCCCTCATCAGCAGTGCCATGTAATAACAAGTGTAAGCATCGCAACTAGCCTTGTCTGGCTGAATAGAGATGGAGTGCTCCGCTACATCTAGGGGGTCAAGAAAAACCACAGTGAACCTCTGAGCCGGGAGGCATCCCATCCTACTATAAAAACCAGCCTACTGTGCCAACATCGATCAAATCAACTCCATCGAGTCCAATCGAGAGTCCTTCGTCTCGGTCGTGGTTTCAGATCATACAATGTGATCTGAGACCTGTCCAGTGAGACCCATAGTAACACCCAGTGCTCATGGAGGCAATAGGGCATCAATGCCTATATACACAGTATAAATATGAAATCAATTACTATTAAATAAACCATAATTTAAACCAAGAGTTTTGAAGAAAATGAAGTGAAATACCTCCTGTGTCTCCCACTATGCTACCTCTCTCATGTCTTCATCTCTCTCGACCCAGCCGGTGACAAAGGCATCGAAGTCATAGTTCCCCGGCTCCACTTGAGATGCCATGTTCTGCTCTTAGGCACCTTGGAGAATGCTTTGTAATTTGATTTAGTTAAAAATTGGTGTTGTAACTTGAGTAAATTAAATAGAGATCAATACTATTTTAAATTACGTACGTAAAGATAGGTCTAAGCGAGTGTGAAGCAGGCTCAGCAGGTGTAAAGAGGTCTCCCTCATTGCTCTCGGCAACCCCCTCATAAATTGATCTACTTAATCGTCCTCGACTAGGCCCGATATGGATCTAACCTTCTTGAAGTCATCCCCGACAAATGACAGGCCCCTCCGATGCAGTGCCTATCACAAAAAATTTGTTAGAGTATAAAATCGGAAAGTTATAAAATGCAAATTAATCATAAAAAGAAAGTGAAATACCTCACTGAACCTCCGGTGTTGCAGAAGACATCCAAACATGTTAAGTCGAGGGGGTAAGGGTCCACCATGGGAGCAGGAATCTCCCCCTGGACCTCTCCCATCTCCACAGCAGGAGGAATCTCCCCCCGCACCTCCAACACTAGAGTTGTCCTCACCCCTTTCATCCTTTGCTTGTTCTTCGGCCTCAGCGAGTCGATGTGATGAGCCGGAACGGTGAAAAATGATCATACACCTGCAGTTGGGGCCTTGGCCTGAAGTGTATGACTAAGCTCCTAATAAAATGTAAAAAATAATCATTAATAACAATGAACAATACCTTAAAATAATTACTCATACGAAAATTACTATAAAATTCTATAATAATAAAATGAACGAGAATTACAAACTATAAAATTACCTCCTAAGGGGGTAGTAGGATAGCTAACTACCGAAGCTGGTGGAACTACTGAATCCTTTCCCTGACTAACTGGTCCATCGGTCTATTATTTTAATAAAGGAGTAACCATTTTAAAATTAAAAATTAGATAAAACACAGTAACAGAGATGAATACGAATTTACGACCTAAAATTTACCCGGGTGGTGTCATCGGGGACTATGGGAAATGTCGAAGTTCGAGCTGGTGGATCTACTGGATCCTCTCCCTGACTGACAGGTGCATCGATCTATTATTTAAAAAAGAGTAACCATTTTAAAATTAAAAATTAGATAAAATACAGTAACAGAGATGAATATGAATTTATAACCTAAAATTTACCTAGGTGGTGTCGTCGGGGACTATCGGAGATGCCGGAACTAGAGCTGGAGCTGTTAGATCTACTCGATCCTCTCCTTGACTGATAGATGCATCGATCTATTATTTAAAAAAAAGGTAACCATTTTAAAATTAAAAATTAGATAAAATACAGTAACTGAAATGAATACGAATTTACGACCTAAAACTTACCTGCATGGTGTTGTCAGGGACTATGAGAGATGCCAGAAGGGAGGTGGCTATCGGCCAGACTAAGACGTCGATGGAGTGCTTAACCCCCTCCGGCATGGGCATATCTGGCTCCCAAATAGGGGAATCATGTAGTGGTGGAGCATCTCCACGATTGTCATCCCTCTCTAGCATATCGAGGTGATGCTCGATATGCATGAGCCGCTGGAGGACCAGATCATACCTCTGGATGGCCCGGTCCTCATACTGATGCAAAATAACCTCAACCCTGGCCATGGGTAGGTTGGTCATCATAGGAGACTATAATTATAAAACCTAGTTAGATTACATATTATGAGATTTGGGGGTTTTATTTAAATACAAAGAGGTACATACGTGACAACAACTCCTTTCCTATCGAGTTGGGCTGGGAGATGGACGTCTGCTCCTTAGTCGAAAGGCTCAACCGTGTGGCCTCGATACCCAGACTCATAACCTAATAACAAGGCAAGCAAACCAGCAAAGTAATTACAATCACTTTCAATAGCATCGACTAATCTATTGCAATAACATAAAATCTCATGAGATGCACACCATTTGCTGGATCGTAATGGATCTTGTCGGAGTGATCAAACGATCTTGATGAATCCTCTCCTCAATCGAATCTCCATAAGGACATAGGATCTAAAATAAAATAAAAGTAATGTAGTTATGATCTTCATATTTAACATTACACAAAATTAATTTAGATTTTGGAAATTTTAATTAGTCTAACCTCATCAATCGGCAGAATCGGCAATCCCTGTCTGCACGTCTCCCAGAATGAGCTGGACAGATAATTACCCCAGCATGGGCAGATAACAGTTATTTTAACTAATTTAAAAATGAAAGTGAACATTGATAAGGTACTCACTTACCTCATCAAGTAGCTAGGTCCAACCGATTGAGGGGCCAAGCCGGGGCTGTTGAAGGGCAAGGCACCTCAGGCGTCGTGGGTTTACATGGGAAGTACCATATCTAGCCGCATCTTGGGCGTCCTTACACAATTGAGGATGCAGGGATAAGAAGTGATTGTACGCCCACCACTAATTAAAGATAAGATTAAAAAAATTTCAAACCAACATTTAGAGAGTCTAAAAAACATCATTGATATGTGAATGCAAATAATAATATTAAAACTTACTAACAACAGCCCACAGTTGCCATACAAGTGTCTCTTCTTGGTGTTCTCCTTGATGGTCTGTTGATTGGAGTGCATCGTTATGCTCCACCTAATCATTTCCCATGGGAACGATTCTGTAGCCTTCAGATCATCTAACTTCCTCCATACATAAAAGGGATGCAAATGGCTCTTGGATAAGTATCCAATGACCTATGATGATGCCATATGATATTCTGAGGGCATCATCAATTTGGTAGCTGTCCCATTACCATGGCCTGCCACCTCTCCAAGACCACATCCGAAGTAATTGGATCGATCCCAATCAATCGAACGATGGTAGAGGTGGCCATCAGTGGCCTCTCAATAATATGCTGGTCTACTCTCTCATAACATAGACTAATGAGGAGAGTGTACCCCTGGAGGCCCAGTTTATCTAACTGGCCCCCAATGAAGAACCACATCTCGTCAGGCCCATACACCCTCCAAAATGACTTCCCGTCTCAAGATATGCAAGGCAGCCTAGACGTAGTACGCTCCATGATAATGGGAAAAATCCACCATGTATCCGAATGGACCCTTTAGAAACACTCTAGTGCCCCATGGAGCCGTAGCAGGTCGACAATGTATCTGATAGTCAAATACTTATAGCATGTACACTAAGCGTGTTCCCGATAGGCACAACAGTATCGTATTATAGATGAAAGGTATGACTGGTGGGGTCCATATATCTATAGTAACTGAATAAAGGAAACAGTTGTTTAAAAAATTATCGTACAGTTAAACTCACTTTTTTTAAGGATTACAATAAATATATTTCGCTCGAAAAAACTCGTTATAAACAGGCTAAAGAATATTTTCATATATCCTATACAAAAAAATAGTATTGGGCAAGAAAGGAAAAAAAGGTTATTCGCATCTACGTCTTATTTAAAATTTAAAGTCTAATTTTTAGGAAAACACCTATCTCTTATTTATTATTTCAAAAAATTTGTAAATCTTTACCAAATGGGTATTGCTTAATCTAAATAAATTAAGCTACAACAAAATAAAAGGATTTTAAATATGATTAATTAAAATGTATTGATTAGTAAATGTCATTTATTTATAAAAAAACATTAACTCTAAATTATAACATTGAAAATATTAATTTTCACTTTCGAATTAATTAATAATATTATTATTATTAATTAATAAATATTATTATTTCGAGACACAGCCTATACCATTTAAAGAACACAAAAGAAACTATTTTGATATACAATCTAATATTTCGAGACTCAACCAATAGTGTTTCGAGACCCAACCAATATTATTTTGAGACATAGTCATTACTCGAAACACATATAAAACTTTTCAAGACACACCCAACTCATTTCGAGACTTACAGTTTCTATTCGTTAATCCAGAATTTCGAGACACAGCCATTACATTTCGAGACAAGCCCAACCCATTTCGAGACTTACAGTTTTTATTCGTTAACCCAGAATTTCGAGATCCATTACATTTCGAGACACACAAAAAACATTTCAGGACAAGCCCAACCCATTTCAAGATTTAAGTTTCAATTCATAAACCCAGTATTCAAACTCATAAACATGCACAATCCAATACAATTAATCTATGCTTTCAATAAACTACAAAATCGAAGTTAGACAACACATGCATTCGGTACATTTCAAGATTTTAAACCAAAAGTGAGCTTTCAAGAAACAAAAATACAATGTCAATACCATGTAAAATAAAGCTTCGCATTTTGCCAACTACCAAAGCTTATCATTCTAGCATATTCGATACAAAATCAAGATTCAAGTGTGAAAAAAACCTACCATGAATGTTGTGTCGATGATGATGGGGTGATCAGGGGGGAAGTGAAGTCGTACCGGTGATTGTTGTGAATGAACACCATTGATGAGTGTGTCGAAGAAGGGAAGCTTCGGTTAGGAAGTGAAGAAGAAGAAGGGAAAGAAAATGACAGTGGAAGAAAAAGGGGGAGTTTTCCGGTAAAGAAGCGAAGAAGAAGTGGAAAGTATCAATGAGGAAGAAGGAGAGGAATTGGGTCTCAAGATGGGAAAATGAACCGTTTGTTTAGAAATTGGGTGAAATTAGAATAACCAATTCAATTCAGGTATCCCGGGGTATTTCTTCTATAATGTTAGCTTTTTACCATTACACAAGTCGGCCCATTGTATTTTTCTTGATAAAATTAAGTTTGTTTTTTTAGTTGAGTCCTAGTTGAGTTTAAACATTATTTGGATCTATATATATTTTTTCGAATTAATTTGCTTTTGGGTTATATTTTTTGAGATTTATGATTTTATCAAATTTATTTTTATATTTTGGAAAAATTAGGTCTATAGTATTGGTAATTTATTTATTTATAATTGGTTTTATTGTTTATCGATCATTTTGTCAAAATTATTTGAATGAATTAGTTTTTAATTTACTAGTATTTTTCTTTTTCTTTTGTTCTGTCACTCTTTATTTTTAGTATTTTGTATTTAGATTTATTGGAGTTTTAGATAGAGGTTCTAGTAGGTTTTATGCTTTTTTGTAATTTATTTATTCTGTAATTGATTTTTAACTTTTGTCCACAGTCTAAATATTAATTATTTTAGATATGTCAGTTTGAGGATTTTAATATGAATTTCATCAAATTTATTTTTATAATCTGAATAATTTTTTAGGTTTTGTGTCAATATTATTTATTTGTAATTGTTTTTAGAATTTAAATCGGTCACTTGGAGAATTTTCTTTGGTAATTGTTTGTAGAGTTTGTATGTGTACTGATTATTTTTTGTCTTAATGTAGTTAGATATAAAATTATGTTTATGTAATTGACAATTTATTTCTTTATTTTAATTGTTTAGATAATTTCAGAAGTTAAAAATGTTTTTTTGATTTTCTAGATTAAAACTTTTCCATAACTTTAAATATTTATGTTATATTCTCATGCTAACTTGTTTATTTACTTGTGTATTTGTAGGGTTAAGATCTATTAATTAGAAGATTTTGCAATGACTTAGATAAAAATCTTGCCAATTTTTTTTAACGTAAATTGATAAATTTTTTAGGTTATATTTCATTGGTTTACTCTTTTGGATTGTTAGTAGACTTATTTTTTGAAGTACAAGTATTTAATTAGTTGTTATTCTTTAAAGCTTAATTAAAATATTCTTTACAGTTTTGCTAAGGTGCGCTCCGGAGTGGGCCTTAATGCGCGCTCTGGCCGTTACCGTAACGGCAATTTGCTACAGTGCACACGCAACCAAACAACACTGTAGCAAAATGCCGTTAC
>JAOXNR010053713.1:0-13716 GCA_028571225.1 Parsonsia alboflavescens | reverse complement strand
GTCGAGGAGGGGATTATTAAGAAACACTCAAATACTACACAATATCTCTTAGAGAATGAGATTTTTTTTTTTTTCTTCCTTTTTGGTATATACAACCAGCAAGAAATTGTAAGCCATGGATATGAACTTGAGGAATGATGGGGTGGCATGATACAGATTATGGACTTGATCAATTCACATCATTTTATTTCTTTCCTTCTTATTAGTCTACTGGGCTCGAATTGAATTTGTTTTTTTTAAAAAAAAAAAAATTATTTTTCGTGCAATATTTGAATGATCAAGAGGCATACAATCTTAGAATATTCTCTTGTCATGAGTCACATTAAATTAAATAAATCTTATTATCAATTATAACGACACCATTTTATTCTTTTTTATATGGATCTTATAATGTTTATAGATTTAACTACGGTAGTATATATTCTTGTGAAATTAAATGTTTTTTATGTTACGATTGAATTGGGACTACGAATATAATTTTCTTTTCCATCCAATTCCCCTTTATAGGATTTTATTTTCAAAGTTCCAATATTGGAAATTGTATTTTTGGATTAATAACACTTTCTTCATTCCAAATTAAATATCTTATTTTTATTTTTGAGTCATTCAAAAATTAGATGTATAATTTGCTACATTAGTTAAATTTTTTCTTAAAGAATTTTACATTGCTATGTTTAATATGAATTAAATCAAAAATCTTTTCTTGAAATTTGATCAAATCAAAACGAGACATTCAATTTCAAATAAAATATTAATCTTGATAGAGGGAAGCAGATTGAGATCGGGAGACCTTGTTGATTTTCCAAGTCCAAAAACTCCATAATGGTGCAAAAAATATCAGAGTTGGAGTTGGATGCTAAATGGGTGAATGGCAAATATAGGGTTGTTTGTTGAAGAGAAAAATGATCCTCTTGCAAAAAGAAGAAGGAGATTTACTCTAAACTTCCATTGACAATCAGTTTAATTTGTTAGGGGAAGACAAGAATTTTACTGAGAGGAGAAAATTAGTTTTCACCCAATCTTTTTTGTCATATCTTGTGATTTTGTATACGTTGTTTGGTGCAATCTCGCATGTTGACCATGCGAACTGCAACGATGATGAGTGAAGACCAAACGGGAGTTTGGGATCCATTTTGCTTTATACCTAGTTTGGATAAAAGGATTTGCGTGAAAATAAAATGAAAAAAAAGGGAGTAAATTTATGTTTGGGAGTTTTAACTAAGTAGAAATAGGAGAAGGGAAGAAAAGTTCCAAGAGGGAAGCGAGATCTCAAAAAAAAAAAAAAAAAAAAAGTGGAGATAGATGGAAGAGAGATTTTAATAACTTTTAGAATGACTATTTTATCCATAACTTAAATATAATTAAATCACCTATAAGGTTATTTTAGTAAAATAAAATTTAGAAATAGTTTTCTCTTGTTTACTTTTCAATTGACGACAAAAACCTACTTTTTTAAAAATTATTTTCTTTAATAAAGTTCTCGAATAAATTTAAAAATCATTTTCCGTCTTTTCTCTCCCTTTCTGCTCTCTTAACTTATCTTCCAATTTTTTAGAGGAGATGTTCCTTTTTCGGATCAGGATGTTTTAGTCAATCTTCTATCTATCGTCTATACCACCAAATAAAATAATATATATTACTTGATTCTGATAAAGTATTCTTCAAATTTAATTTTTTTAAAAAAATATATATTAAAATAAGAAGAAAAATAAAATAAGAAGTACTATTTGAATTTTTTTTAAAAAAATATATATATATTAAAAAAACATATTTATAAAAATATACCCATAAATACCATTGTTATATAGAAGATCATATAGAAGAAAGATTATACGATCAAAGCTCAAATTTCCTTATCGGAAGCAGTAGTATTATATTTTGTTATGATGACGGGGATTGGGAACATCGCGATTGGGTTTGTAATATTGGAAACATGTCCGGGCCTCATCTTGATGGGTCAGGTACCTTTTGGGCTGCTCTCGTCTTAGTTAGGCCAGTCCCCCTCACACCATTTTAACTTGTAATTAAAAGCATCCTGAATCCACCTTACTTGTCCATGTTCTTAAGCAAACAAATGAATAGCTAAGAAATATTTCAAATTTTCTATTATACATTTATGTCATTTCCTATTGTATAAGTAAAACTTTAATATGCATTAGAAAAAAAATCAAATTCTCTTAAGATTTAAATTATCCTTTTAAAGTTTAGTATATAAAATATAATAAAAAATAATACTTTCTAAGTCCAAAATTAAATATCCATATTTCTGTTTTGAATTGTTTGAAAATAAATGTCTCATTTAGTAAATTAGTTAAATATTTTTTAAAATGTGATATTGTTAAATGTGAAATGAATTAAGTAAACTCACTTTCTTAAAATTTATAAAGGAGGGAATACGAAATAGAAAATGTTGGTAATCTTTTTGTAATTAAATATTTTGATTTATAGTGAGAAAACGTGATTATTCATTTTACCAATATGTATTCTAAATAAAATATATATATATAGTTAGAAGTTTTGATTAATTAATTCAAATCATAATAAAACAAATTGCTACTTCAACCGTTTAAAATTTAATATTTATGTCTCTAAGAAGTATTCATACTACTACATCCAGATTACAAATAACATTGATCGAAAAAAATATTTACGAATAACTATTATTTCAACGCAAACTCATCCCAATAAGTATTTTAAAAATTTAATGGACATCCAAAGCAAGAAGTATGAAATATGGATCCATCCCACATAAGTCATGGATGGGATGGACCATCCCATCATCTAAATTCTCAGGATTGGTCATTTCATCATTCTCTTTGATGAAATGGTTCTATTTCATCATTTGAAAAATTAAAATATCTCAAAATCATTTAACCCATCAATCGAAACATCAAAATAAAATATTTTTTACATAACACCTCAATCTTGACAAAAACTCCAAATCAATACCAAAACAAGGAAAAGAATGGCCACCGCTGAGAACATATTACATAATCAGCATGCTACTTTTAGAATTTAAATAATTACAACTCCTGATAATAAATTATTCAATTCAATATTCATAATTTATTATTATTTACTCTCTCCCAATTATTTTAATCCACCCTATCGCTCATTGAGAACATGAATTTCAACTCCGGACTGCATCAACTCCCTTTGGCACAGTTCTAGAAATGCATCATTTGCCACGTGCAACTTATCCAATGGTTTCCCCTATTTTAAAATTCTTTTTGACCGCGAAAATTGTCTTTGCCGTAAATCTCAGAGTTTACCGCTTAAATTTTCAATTACTATTTCAGACAGTACCCAAATCTATATAGCACTATTAAAGAATTAGCCTTCAGATTCCGCGGATTATCCCACTATAGTACTATCTAGCCGTCTTTTTTTTGTTTTTTCTGTTCTTGGGCCCCTGGGGCGAGGGGACTCCTAGAAGCTGTGATCCTTGCCCCAGCTGCAATACCTTTTTATTCCTACCCTTAACGTTTTCACATCGTACGAAGGATAAAAAAATAATATATTGATTTAGTTAAAATATCAAAAATATTCTTATTTACATTATATAAAAAATTGAAATAAAAAATAATTACAATGGCAAAAATATTATAAATACTCAGAAAAATTTTTAAATCAAAAGGAGTAATTTCGAGTCAATTTTGACTAAGTTAATGCAAAGTGATATTTAAACAAAAAACTACAATATTTTATTTAATCAATTTAATATTCTCTTCTTCTTAATTTCTTGATTCACATTATATAAAAAAAATTGTCTCAAAATACCTATTCCTTTTTCTTTTTCTTTTTTACCATTTTAAATTTGAAAAAACAAAATTTCTTCCATCCGAAATTAAATATCTTTTTTTTTTTTAAGTTATCTAGAAAAGAATGTTTTATTTCCTAAATTAGTTAAAAGTTTGTTGAGAGATTGATAAACTCTCTCAACTAATTTTCTTAAAATTCATACAAGTCAAAATAGGATATTCAATTAAAAATAAAAAGAGTAATAATAATAATAGCCGCCACTGCTCATACAACTTTTACCAATTCACTCAACAATTAAGGGTATTCTAGTCAAATTATTCAATAATTATTACATAATAATTGTATACGTGTGTAAATCCATGGTGGGCCTATAGATTTGGATGGAAATTATATTATTATTGAAACAATTTTAACCTAATTATTGGAGTTGAGTTCAAGATGTGAAAATAGCATTTTCCAAATTTTATAGTGGAAATTTCTTAATCAAATTGAGGTTTTACCACGTAAATGGAATCAAATAGATGAATTGATGGGAAGTAGTACTATAAATTTTATTGTAATAATGGTATGCAACTAAATGGAGTCTTTATAATTTGATGTTGAAGTGTGGGTATCTTTCTATTTTAATAAACCGTTACTCTTCAATGAATTTCAATAATTTGACTATAGCATATTCTAGTGCAAGCCTAAAAAGTGGATTTTATGCCTGCCAATAACAATATATTAGCATTTGATCCTTAGAGTACCAAAGGCAATAATGGGACAGTTATATTAAGGTTGAGCGTTGTTTTTTTATTATTATTTTAAGTCCATAATCGACATAAGGTTCAATCTATAAGGGTATTGGTAAGATTCGAACTCTATAAGAGACAGATTGACTCTCTGATATCTCATTTACTGGTCACTTTAATAAAAAAAAATTTTAATTCAAAATTATTTTCCACACATTTTGAAGGAATACTTATTAATTTTGTATATTCCTTTACAAACTTTTTATAAAGTTATAAAAAATGTCTCATTGGTCACTATGATTAATTTATTTATAAATTCCTAAGAAATCTTCCAATCACTCACTGAGGAGAATGTGCTTAGAATAATTTAACCATGACTAATTTATTAAAAAGATAATTTTTGTCAAATCCACATCTTATACGTTAGTAAATAAATTAATATATATATATATTACTCGATAAAGATAGCATATCTTTTTATGATTTTATTAATAAAATATAAAGTTATTGGATAATCTAATCCTCAAACGATATTTCTAAAGTTTTTTTTTTTTTGCCCATATAGTAACAAACAATACCCTTTTTGAAAGTTTTAGTCCCTAAACTTTTTTTTTTTTTGCCCTTATAGTCTTTGAACAATTTTACTGGTGATCATTTTGATTCTTTTTATCGGATTCTTAAAAAATATCACTGGATTTTGAAATCAACGGTGAACTAATCAAAATGAAGAGAGCATTTCCATCATCTCACTGTTCACTATGATCCTATTTTGATATAGTTTACCATCTTCCAAAGACTATTAAAGGTAATAGTCGAAATCGAAATTCAATGTTAGTCATAAAGAAATTCTATATTGTGTAAAGACCTTTGCCCCTTTTTTTCTTCTATATTTTCAACTTTAAATGTTTTGTTTATATTATACTCAAGGATTCCCTCCCATGCCTCTCGGGACATAGACCACTCAAAAAATAAAATTGAAAAGGTAAATAAATTGATATTTTAATTGACTCATTCAAATATTAGTACAAGAATCAAACACAAAGACTATTTGCAATGGAATATAATCATTTATAAGGATTCCTTCCAATTCTTGTAGTAAACTATAGCTTTAATGCACTTATGATGAATTTTCCAAAAGACAAGAAGAATATAAGTAAAATCATTACCACTATGGTATAAGAATAAAAATTCCAAAATGGGAGGAGTTTTTATGGTGGGAAAACATTGTAGATTTGTTGATAAAATTTTTAAGAATTCACCACTAGGAAGCACAGCAATAAATATGGTACTCCATAATCTTACTCGCAAGTATTCCGAGGCTTGTTGGATCTTCTAGCCTCCAACCACTTTATTGGACCACATCCCAGCCCAATCTTGTTCTCTAGGGTCAATCATTTTATTTTAAAACTTTAATTTATACTAATTTTAAATAATAATAATAATAATATTGTATAATTTATAAATTCAATGCTCACCTTTCCAACTTAAGTATCTTACTTCAAAGGTGTTGTGCCGGCTCCGGATCTCCTGTTATACATCCATGTGTTACTTTATGTTATATCAATAAAAATTTAACACGTGTAATTAAAAGATCAAGTATTTCTAACGTTTAATTTATCTTCTAGATATTAGTATATAAAATATATTAAAAACAATAATTAAAGATGACGTGTAAAATTTTTATTAATAGAATAATTGGACATTTAAGTACCTAATCTTTGGTCAATTTCATACTGTTGTCCTTAATTTTCTTTTTTCCTATTAATCCTCAAACAAATTATCATTGGACAATTTGGTCCTTCTAATCGTATTTTTTGGAAACACAAAGTCAACACTCACCTGACCAAATTAATAGAGGCAAATTTAGGACTATGCCATTCAATTGTTCAGAAACAAATATTAACTGAAATCTTATTAAACTAAATTTCGATTTTTGGCTCCATAAGAAATAGATTTAGGTGGGCCAGAAATATGAATTTAACTCAGCAAAATTTCACTTTATACCCGTTTTTTACAAATTGAATAGTGTAGAAGTGAATTTGCCCTGATTAATTTGGTCAAGAGGTTGTTGATTGAACTTTCTAATGTTTTTTTTTTCTTTAAGGAATAGGGTTCGAAGGATCAAATTGTCCAATAGTAATTTGTTCGAGGATCAACATGACAAAAAAAAAAGATTAAAGATCAAGATGTAAAACTGACCAAAGGTTAAATTCTTGAATATCTAATTACTCTGTATTAGTATAATAAAAAGTGATATACAAAATATATAATAGGAGATCCGAAACCGTGTTTTTCGCTACATAAAAAATTCTCAACTATTTAAATTATTTATTCAATATAAATATAAATATATTATATATATATATATATATATAATCCTTAGATTTTGTTTTTCTTATACACATAATATAAAGTATACATAATATTACACAAGTATGGAAATAAAGAAAACGAGGGTGCATAATATAAAGATACTTACAAATAAGCATATGGTATGTGGGATCTCCAATAGGCATCCTTTGCAAGGGAAAGATACTTACAAATAAGCATATGGTATGTGGAATCTTCAATAGGCATCATTTGGAAGGGTGCATCATTGGAGTGCCCCCATTCCTAAAAATTTATTAAAGTGTGTGTATACATAATATTACACAAGTATGGAAATAAAGAAAACGAGAGTGCATAATATAAAGATACTTACGAATAAGCATATGGTACGTGGTATCTCCAATAGGCACCCTTTGGAAGGGTGTATCATTGGAGTGCCCCCACTCCTAAAAATTTGTTATGCGTTGATACCTAAATATGCACCTCGAAAAGTAAAATGTCTCTTAAAACACCTCTCTCCAATGAGGAGGAATGCTTTCTTATTTTCTCTTTTCTCTGGACATCCTTCAGAAGCATCCCATTGGAGATGTTTTATGCTAATTTGCCCCACAACAATAGTACAACAAAATATTTTTACGAGATAAACGTCAACTTGGTTACGTTTGTTGCTTTTATAACTCATATTTATGATTCTTTAATGTTTATGGATCTCCTATTATACATTTATGTACCATTTCAAATTATATTAATAAAAATCTTACATGTAATATTTAATTGTTACTTTTTTAAGGGCATCTCCAATGGTGCATCCTTCCAATGGAGGCTTGTTGTGGGGCCTAGGAGCCACATACTCATTTTTAAACATTTTGGTATCATGCATCTTTATTCTCTAATCTTTCTCTTTTCTGAAGATGCATAAATCAGATTTGATCACCATAATAGACCCATCATTAACTCATCTAAAAATTTATGAAGCATCGTTGTCTAAGTATGCACTCCAATAAATGAAGCACCTCTTAAAACACCACTCTCTAATGAGGAGGGGGCTTCCTTATATTCTCTTTCTTCTAGGCGTCCTCTATAGGTATCCCATTGGAGATGCTCTAATATATTTTACCAAATCAAAAAAAAAAAAAAAAGATTAAATCTTAAAAGATAAACTAAAACTCATAGATACTTAATTTTGCAAAGACATACATTAATTTTTTACTGGATAACGGTGAGTGACATACAAATATATAACAGGAAATCCAGATTCAGAGCACTCATTAACCCAAAACTGCTTTATTAATTTAATATTTTTCATGTAACACAAGTACATTTTAAAAAAATTTTAATTTCACGTAAAATGAAAATCAATCAATTGTACGGTTATACGTTAGACGGAGATAATATTATTAAATCTCTTACTTTAAATCGAAAAAAAAAAATTTGTTCCCCGCATCCTTTTTTGGTCTCCAAAAGCCACTTATTCCCTCTGCAAATGGGATTTTTTATGCCGCCTAAATACACCAATGAGAAATTAACCAAATGGTGATCCCTTTAGTAGGGTCACTATTCTTAATTATGATTGGATACACCACACATTACATTAATCCGGTCCAATGGACCCCATCAAAGTCAAGAATCAACTCAAGGGAAAAAAAAATAAAATAAAAGAGTCGAGAATCAGATTAAAAACGTCATCAAACTTTATGGTGCTTCCTCTTCTTTCTGTCTCCCTCTCCGGCTCTCACTGGCCCACCCGCCACCTATCCATTTTTTGTTTTTTTAAGAGGAAAAAAAGAAATTCTTCAACTCATCCAATATTATAATTAAGTAATAGAATACATACATCGTTTTAAATTTTTAAATTTATTTCATAATATAAATCATTTTATAAAATTTCATAAATACTTATTGATCTTTTTCCATTTTTATCCTTATTTCCTAGGTAATTTGATTGAGGGTTTTTTTTATTATTATTTTATATTCTGACTAAGTTGATGCATTAATGTTTCATTCTTAATAAATAAATATATATATATATATATATATATATATATTTATTAGAAAAAAAGTTAAAATAACCTACATTTTGATTTTGGTTTAGAAGTAAAACCATACTCCACTAATATTATAACTATATTTCCAATAATGACCACACTCGGGCATTTTCTCAACTGCTTCTAGCCCCTTCTACTTAATGTCACAAGTAAAATCTCAAGTTTTTATATTTTTTTTAGTGGTTTTTGGATCAGTTTGACTACATCTCAACATTCCACTTATCCAAGATGATGTTGGTAGAATTCAAAATCGAGATCTATGGTCTGTGTGCTCTCCACCCTACCCACTGAAGCGTTCCGAAAGGATAAATCTTACGTAATTGAATATATTTATTATAAATATTTAGGGGATTAAATGTTTAGTTTATTAAATAAATACTCATTCGATTTGAAATTGATTAACTAAGTCAACTCATTTTCTTAAAATTTGGATTAAGTTAAAATAAGATATTCTATTTCGGACGGAAGGAGTACTATTTATGATGAGAGATGGATCGGGTTGAGATTGAAATTTTTTTTATTCAACTACGCTTTAAAAGGATTAAAAAATATGAAAAATTATAATATGAACCTAGTTTATATCCTCACATATTGACCTTATAATATATATCAAATTAAGTGTTATTATTTATTTTTTTACCACACATATTAATACCCTATGAAAAACAATTATGATTTGACTAATGGATGCATTTGGATTGGTCGATTTTAACTTTCGAAAATTTACAATTGTGTTAAACCTTGTTTGGATAGGATTTGATTCACTTTGACCCAACTCAACTTTTAAGAAAACAATAATTTGAAAGTTTAGATCCAAAGTTGAAAACATCTCATCCCTCTTTTCAGATCCAAAGTTTAGGATTTTTCTTCTATTTTCCTTCCCGAACTTTAGTTCTCGCAGCTTCCAGAAACAGAACCAAATTCCCCAATTCTTCCTCCTATCTTCTTTTTCGATCCATCGGCTTCTATTGCTTGCAGCTTCCAAAAAAAAAAAAAAAAAAAAAAAAAATCCGAAATCCCCAATTCTTCTTCCTCTCTCTCTTTTTTTTTTTTTTTCTATCCATCAGCTTCCCTTACTTGTTGCTTTTGGTCTTTTTTACTGACTTCGTTTGGGTCTCCCTTAGCGCTGCCGTCAGTCTCCCTAAATCGTTAGTCTTCACATTGGGTCAAGATACAAAAATTAGCCTTCAACATTTAGCTTCGACTTTTCTTGCTCATCCTTTTTCTAATGATTCAATGTAATTGATTTTCACTCTCTCTGACCCACCTGCTCCCATGGACAATTGAAGGGGCGCATCTTAAATCGGAAATGAATTAGAATTTAGAAGGACTTGAAGGAGAGTAGATGGGTGAAGGATTCAAAGAGACAAATTTTTCCTTTTTCTCTTGAATGAAGAGTAAAAGGGACTTTTCAATTCTTCGTAGGAATGCTTCCGAATGCTAGATTTGATGGATGATATCAATAGAAAATTTAATGAATTTTTAAGGATATTATAGTCTTCATATATTTTTAAAAATTTTTGAAACTTTTTTTTTTTTTGATTAAGGGAAAAGTTCTTTTTACGGGCGAAACCCCTCCCGCTAGTCACGACAAGCCCCTCGTGCCAGCAGGATGTAATGGGTGGTAATTTAATATCCATGTTCTACGCCCAATGGATTTCGAACCTTCGCCTGCCGTTGGAGTTAACCAAACGTCACGTCAATCTTATCAGCTCACCTATGTCCTTGGGGGCAAAATTTTTTTTTTTTGAAACTTGTTCCTTCAAATAGGAGTGGAACTCTTAAAAAGCTTAAAAAAAAAAAAAATCTTGCCTTTTAATTCTTCAAAATTGGATTCTTATCCAAATAAGCGGAACTGCCTCACATGGATAATAGAATTTACCTTTAAAAATTATACCTACTATATTGAAATAAAAATGTTCTTTGAAAAAACGGTACTACTATATTAGGAAAGAAAAGTCTAGCAAGGAAAGAAGATAATATGGGAGACAGTCACGGAAATCGAGCGCATGGGAAGGGTCGGGGGTTCGGATTTCGAACCACGTTACGGCCAATGCAGAACTAATACTGATAATGTTGCCTTCTTTTCACTTTTCCATTCAGAATCCTCACGGAGTCTCCTGACATACAGAGCAGT
Organism: Parsonsia alboflavescens; assembly: GCA_028571225.1. Classification (NCBI taxonomy): domain Eukaryota; kingdom Viridiplantae; phylum Streptophyta; class Magnoliopsida; order Gentianales; family Apocynaceae; genus Parsonsia; species Parsonsia alboflavescens. The sequence goes on along the minus strand of JAOXNR010053713.1, from coordinate 2,713 downwards.
AAGATTGACCCTACTACCAACCAGTCCACCGCCCACGTCACGTGGCCGTTAAAATAAAGTAATATTTCCGTCCTACAATGTCGTTAATGGTTACTATTCCGTTTCTTTTTAAATTTGTTTTTAAAAGTGATCTTAGGTCTTAGGATAGGTATAATAATTAATATTTAAATTTCTCTTATAATAATTGAATTTAATTCTAATATTTAATGTGATTTGAAGGATATGACTAAAATTTTCCATCAAATGCTTATTGAAAAATAAAAATATTCATTAAAAAATGTAAAGTAATTTATATTTTAAAATAAAATTGATTAACTAAAAAAATTAGTAGAAAGAAATGGAGGAAGTACTTGTCATTTTATGTGAATTAAAGACTATTACATATAATTATTTTATGTTAAAAAATATCTCTCTTCTCTCTCTTTACAATTTCAATTATCTACTTTTATAATAAATGAAAGATAATATTAATAGAAGATAGAAATTAAAAAAGACATCATGATTATACTTTAATAATAGCAAAATGATATACATTGTGAAAAGCAAAAAAAAAAAAAAAAAATCTAAAAGGACTTTCATTGCAGGAAAGAGGGAATAGTTATATTTACTTTTGAAGACTATGAACCTTTATTAACCACTCCCCATCACTAAATATAAGTTACTTTTCATCATTTTACAAAAATTATATTCACTTTTTTCTTCCTGGAATGTGCCCTAGTCATTTATTCGAAAATTTGAACAACATTTCATTATATATAATTAGAGGGGTAATATGAAAAAAAATATCTTCAAATACCTAATTAACTAATAACAATAACTTATAATTAGGGATAAGAAAAGTTAGTTAAAATTACTTATATTTACTAACAAATGAGTACTAAGTAAGTGATTAACAACTATAATTACTCATTTCATATCTTCGATATAAATATAATCGGTTTTCATTTTTCTCATTTACAAATATATAATAATAGAATTATATTAAACTTTAACTTTTATTTTTATTTACAGTTATAATTACATTTTTTATAGTTATGATCAGTGCATTTCAATCAAGTCTAATGATGTTACTCATGCTTGAAATTGTATGTATTGTTAATCATATATGGGTTGCTGCATTTTTTTTTCTTGATGAGATGATTTAATCAATTGTAAACCCATGGCGTCCTCTGAACTAAGGCAGATAAGATGTTAAATGGAAACAACAATGCACGTTAAATGGTTCAAAATATTCTATCACATCTTTTACGGTTCCGGATCTGTTATACAATTTTGTATCACTCCCTATTATTTTAGAAAAAATTTAACTAGTGTCCTTAAAAAAATCAAATTCTCTTATGATTTGGTTTATCGGTTTAGGTTTTTAATATATAAAACTTCATCATTAGATATTGATTCATTTTCTAAAAAACTTCATTTCAATATCGAATTATGAAGTTTTTCTTTTTTCAAAATTTTCTTTAAGAAATAGTTTCTAATGGATATTGAACTGTGAAATAGGGTTTTAGATATTTTAAACCTTTTTTTTATTATTGCATGAAAATGTATTAGAAAATTTGATAGTATTCGATCGAAATTGAATGTCCTCGATACTATTAAAAATAAGATATTTGACTTAAATGTTCACCAAACCACCACTAAGCTATATTTGAATACCTAACTTTTCAATTACAAGGGAAGATATTTTACTAATCAAGCATTTTTTTTTACTAGCGGTGTCCATGTCGATTCGCACACACTTAGACTGTTCTGCTAAGAGTTGTAATTTGCCAATGTTAGAGTATGCAGAGTTTAACTTATTACATGTGTTATGCAAGCCTCGCCTCCCAATCACTCAGCCACACCCTTGGGTGCAATCAAGCAAATCTCTGTGATGAATTAAGTGATAATTTCATTAAAGTTTTTAAGTGAAAGGCACTTTATAAATTTTATATTAATTTTAAAATATGGACATTCAATTTCAGATAAATAAAATAAAAGAAATTTTAATGTTAGAAGAAGACAACTTTTAATTCTTTTATATATTTACATATGATATAATGGTATAAAGTACATTAGTGCACTTTGTATAAAGTGTACAGTTAAGTCTTTGACAATCAAAGTTAATTATTAACATCTAATATTAAATTTTTATTTTTATTTTTTTGTAAATATATTCTATATATTATACCCTAAAGCAAGAAAATAAACTAAATCCTGCGGGTATTAGATCCAAAAAAATTTTAAATAAAAAAAAGTTAATGGTTAACTTTAAATGTTAAAGATTTAACATTGCACTCAAAACAGAGCACACTCTATAGCATTTTCGTGTGTGTGTATATATATATACATACATGAATATTGTGGTGTGCTATAAACCATGTGCTATTGAAGGAAAAGTAGTAGCAAACTTTACGACATTATTTTTTTTTCAATTTGTCTACCTCACAGTGCAACTTTCTCCTCTTTACGGATTGAAAAAAAACAACGTCGTAGAGGTGTGCCTTTACCTTTCCTTCAGTAACACATGGTTTGTAGCACATCACAACATTTCTGTATATATATATATATATATAGAGGAATGATACTGTGTGCTTGACCGTGCACACTAATGAGTACAGTAGTTAGTCAACTAACGGTAAACTAAATCCTAAGATGATAAACTAAACCCTAAAAGAATAAACTAAATCCTAAAAGGATAAAATTAAACCCTAAAAGGATAAACTAAACCCTA
>JAOXNR010053711.1:0-13718 GCA_028571225.1 Parsonsia alboflavescens | reverse complement strand
AAACTTCCATGCTTATACATGAAATATTGATCTTTGTACAAGAACTCCCAATCATTATTAATATCATCTTCAATCTCCAATAGGTCTTTCTTCATTCCTAATCTTCCAACCTTGTATTTGAAATACAAGCTCCTATACATAAACTCTTTTATTCCATAAGCATCTTCATTTGAGATCTTCCATCAATTATCCCATGCCGTGTATGCTCATTGATCTCCATCAAGTATATACATTGATCAACGATGTTCTTCTTAAATCTAAAATGAACAAACAACGTCATGGAATTTGATATACCATTGGCGAAAAGCCTACTTTAGGCCAACTTGTAAATAAGTTGACTATTATGTTCATCACAAAGACCCCCAGGTTCACCTCTTCATCAGATCCCCATTCAAGAATGTTGTTTTCACATCCATTTGGTGTAGCTTTAAATCATAATGAGGTACCAATGCCATGATGGTTCTAAAAGAATCCTTCTTTTATACCAAAGAGAAGGTTTCATGATAATCAACACCTTCTTTTTGAGTGAAACCCTTAGCTATAAGTTTGTCTTTATATCATTCAACATAACCAGATGAATTTCTTTTGGTCTTGAAGACCCATTTAGATCCTACAATAGAGACTCCCTCTAGAAATTCATCGAGATCCCAAACTTAATTTTTAGCCATGGATTCCATCTAATCTTTCATGGCATCATACCGAAGCATTGAATGTTCTCCATTCATGGCTGAAAACGAGCATAGATCATCTTGTAATCCAATATCACAGTCAGATTCTTGAAGATATACAATGTAATCACTAGAAATTGCTGATTTCCTTATTCTTGAAGATCTTCTCAAACCTAGTGTATCGGAAACCTCTTCACCAGCAGATGCTCCTAGTGGTTCAGAGAATCCTTCATTGTTAGGTTCAAGCATAGTGGGTTCTGCTAAATATGGTTCTTCATGAGGTGGTGGTTCTTGAATATGTCAAGAAGGATTAACTTGAACAATGTTCAAGTTACCAATATACAAGGGCACCATGGATGGTTCCCTAGTTTCTTCAAGTTTCACCCTTATAGTTAACCACTCCCACTTTCTTCATGATCCTCAAGACATTTAGTGTTTCTAGCCTCTGCAATTTTAGAAGTATGTGAGGCACAATAAAATCTAAATCCTTTGGAGTTAACTGCATAACCTATAAAGTATTTGCTAATTATACGTTCATCCAACTTCTTTATGTGAGGGTTATATAATCTCACCTCAGTTGACAACCCAAATGTGTAAGTGTCTTAAACTAGGTTCCCAATCGTTCCATAATTCAAAAGGTGTTTTAGGAACAGACTTAGATGGAGCCCTATTAAAATATACACAGCGGTTTGTAAGGCTTCACACCATAAGGATAAATACAAACTTGATCTGCTAAGCATGCTTCTCACCATATCCATCAAAGTGCGGTTTCTTCTTTCTGCTACACCATTTTGTTGTGGTGTTCCAAGCATAGTGTAATGGGCAATGATGCAATCACTTTCAAGAAATTCTGTCAATGGACCTTCAATTTGTCCCTTATTTGTGAACCTACCATAATATTCTCCACCCCTATTAGATCTAACAATTTTGATCTGAATTCCTTTTTGTTACTCTACTTTTGTTTTGAAGACTTTAAAAGGAGCAAGTGCTTCTGATTTATCAAATAGAAAATAGAGATACATGTTTTTTGAATAGTCATCAATAAATGAGATAAAATATCTCTCACCATTCAAGCAAGGAGTAGGAAATGGTTCACATCTGTCTATGTGTATGATCTCAAGTAATTGTGAACTTATTTTGGCACATTTAGTAGTAGATTTGTAGGTCTGATTTCCCGTTATGCAGTCCACACAAGTCCCACAGACAGAAAAATCTGGAGTTGGTAAAACTCCTTCATTAACTAACCTTTTGATTCTTTCAATAGAGATGTGTCACAATCTCTTGTGCCAAAGACTTGATGAAGTCTCATTTGTAATACAACTTTGATTGCCAATTTCTTAATCATGAATAAATTTCCATTTAAAATTCCAAAACGAATAGCTTTGTTATTGAATAAAAGTTTGAAAGATGAAAATTCAATCATAAAAAAAATATCCAATAGTAAGTTTTGAAACAGAAACTAAATTTCTCAAGAAAAAAAAAAAACATAAAAGGTGTTTTCTAAATCTATCTGAAAACCATCTTTTAAAACAAGCCTATAAGTTTCCACCAATTCTGCATGTGAACGCATTTTGTTTTCAGAGTAGATGTCTCGTTCACTTCCTATCGACTTCCTTAGAGTTAGAAAACCCTGCATAGTTTCGGCAATGTGAATTGTAGAATCAGAATCAATCCACCATGCATTGTCATAAACTTCAACAAAATGAGATTCATGGCACACAAAAGAAAGATTAAATTTCTTTTCAAGTCACTTCTTTGTATTTCAAGCAATCTTTTTTCTAATGTCCCTTCTTCTTTCAAAACCTGCATTATCTTTATCAAAGACCTTTTCCTTCATAGGAACATTTTACCCTTTTTGCCCTTACCTTGATCGTGAGTGACTAAATGCACACTTTTGGGTACCTCATGTTTCAGCCCTTTTCCTCTTCAATGCCCATGGTCAAAAGTTCATTAATTGACCACTTATCTTTATACGTGTTATATGAAATTTTAAAAGGACCAATATTGAGCAAGAAGGGACTTCAAGATCAAATGAATAAGAATGTTTCAGATATGTCAATGTGTAGGGATTTGAGCTTACCTAGCTCTCATCTCCGTGATGTGCTCAAGCACAGACTTGCTTTTATCAAAAGTCATGCATGAGAGTTTCTTCATCAGGGTGCTTGCTCTAGCCTTGTCAGAGCTTATGAATTGACCATCAATTGCCTTCATGTAAGCTTTGACCTTTTCACGATTAGGGATGCAGCCCCTAATACTTTGGCTAATATGGGTCTTAATGAGCATCAACTTAAGCTATTAGATCGCTCCCACTGCTCATATGCAACCCTATCCTCTAACGTACTTTATTCCATGGGGATTGGTGGTTCATCCACATGAAGCATCAAATCCAAATCGGAGCACCAAAGAGTGAGAAGGATTCTCTCTTTCCATTAAGTATAATTATTACCAGAGAGCATTGGAATACGAGCATATTCATTAAATGTTGTAGTACAAAATGCAAAAAAAGGATCATAAATAAGCTATGAAGCATAAATCATCAAATAAATTGACTAAATGTCAATTTGAAGTAATTTCTAAACCTACATGTGGGTAGACTTAGCAACACATCCATAGAATTTACTCACTTTATAAGACTAGTAAACAAACAATAGAGAAAATATCCATACTTGAGGGCATTGGAAAATTTTCTATCTAAAAGTCTATCATCTTATTCTAAAATAATCTTATCAAAACAATTACCTCCTTGTGGGGTCGAGATACTATTTTAATAAGATTTATTTATTTTATGAATGTCATAAATTTAGTCAATTATCTTAATGTGACAAAAATTAGAAAATAAAAATTTATATCAAGTACGTAAGATCCTTTCCTTTGGCTATTTGTAAGTACATGACATAAATTAATAAACAAAGTATGACATCCTTCATAATTAATTTCCAATATAATAAATAATAACCTTGTAAACAGAATCAAACGTAGTGGAGTTAGATAATTAAATTGAGAATAGAAACAATTGAAAAAAATAACTCATACAATAAATAAATATATATATATATATATATATAAATATAAATATATGTATATATTTACTTATATATATATTTATTTTAATTCTTAATTCCAAATGACCCAGAATACTGAAAGGGAAGGTAACTCTATAGTTCCATACGGATAACAAATGCAGAGAAAAAAATACTGAAGTCTCAATAAATAAGCATGCTGAATTCCAGTCAATAACAAAGACAAAACCGACATACAAGTCACATAACAATTCAGTGACTCAGCGGAAAACACATTCAGCCAAGCAAATTGCCCAGGTTCGATTAGAAAAAACAGAGAAATAATCTCTTCAGTCTCAGAAATCCAAAATAGACATGCTTATAATTTCAAAGCTAGAAGCAGCCGGAAATAGAAATAGACTATTTCTCTACGCATTGAATATACTGAAGCATGTTCAACGAAAACATCTTGAAAGAAAGAAAGAGGCACAAATGCCGAAACAACTGGAACCTAAGAGAAGCCCAAACCAACAGATTTCTCACATCAAAATTCAGATCTATTTTCTAAAATAATAGATTTAAACATATATCATACCAATAACATGACTAAATTGTAGCTCTCAAACCACACGTTGGAACAATCACAATAATAATAAAAAAAAACCTGACATGATCTCAAATTTGAAAGGAAAACTTCATTCATCAATCAATTGAATACACACCAATTTGAGATCTACCCAAGACTTCATACAAGAGGTTCAAGCTAGAACCATTGACCATCATATCTTCCAATATGATCTAATGGATTGAATTCCCTTCAATTCAACTCAATTGCTCTAGCCAAGCATGGAAAATCTCAAGAGTTTCACTAAGAACCCGAGATGAGCCGTTAGATGAACACTCTAGAAAAGATGTGTTTAATCCAAAAGGATTCTTACAATTGTTTGAAAAGTGCTTGCAGAATAAGTTATTGCAAATTACAAATAGAGAGCTATTTATGGACTCCTCACTAAGAAGCTTTAAGAATGATTAGAGACTTGTCTAACCATCTAAATTAGCTTAAAACACAAATAAAAGTCATTAAAATCTAGTGGAATCGTCCAAAAAGAGTCGAGATTGCATTGAGGTAGAACAGAGATTGCTGCTATCCAACACCTGATCAGAAAGTGACCAGCATTGGATGCAGAGCCAGATGGCTACTAGCATTTCCAATGGCCATCCGATGCTGCTGTCCAAAGCCAGCTTGGGTACTATAGAGCGCTAGATGGTGCTCTTTTGTGCCTTCTGGTGCATGCTTGTGCCATCTCCGCGCCAACTCGTTTTGCATCGTGCCAACTTCTTCCCAAGCCTTCCAATTCTCTTCAACTTGATTACCAAAGCTTCTAAGGGCTTGTTCCATGATTGTACACTCCTCATTGATGTCTTCTATCATCCACAAGTTGAATTCCTTCCTCGGTTGCTCTTCATCCATTAGTGGTTGTTCTTAAAAGATTGTTGGGAAGTCAAGCATTCCTTCTCTCCTTTGTACAAATGTGATCAATGCTTCTTTCATCTTCAAAGTATTATTCTTATACTTGAAGTATAAATCTTTATATGCATGAATCTTCAATCCATTCATTGCATCTCTCCTTGATGCTCTAACTTCATCTTTTTTAGATTTGAACTTGAATCTTCTCTTCTCCTCTCCTCATATGGTAGCTTCCATGAGTTTTCCAATGCCTTGATAGCTCCTTGATATCCGTCAAAATCGGAAGACTTACCTTTAGCCATGAGATTCAAGTTCTTCTTAGAGATTGAAAATCACAGTGGGATTTCTGAAATCCGAGAAAAGAAAAATAAAATTGAAGAATATGTAGCTAGAGAGAGAACTTCTAACCTATGCCTATTTTATGGATTGCCTACACTGATGGTAGTCACAGCCGAATTATTGATAGGCTAGGGACTCTCAATTATAATAAAATACTAATGTAATTTCTTTCGATCAAGAAAACTACTAACATGATAACTCACATAGCATCAATTGTCTGATAAACTAATATTAGAAGTCATTTATTTTTTTTATTAATAAATAAATAAATATATACGGTCCACTTTTAAGTCTCTTATTTTAAAGGACGTCTTACATGTTTTACATGCACCAGAATTTTTCAAGCACGCTTCGTGGGTGCACCAACACTTGCGAGCTTTTAGTAGATCTTCTTGACTTTTCTTGCCAATCGAAAAAGGAAAAAATTCCGAGACTTTCTTTGTTGTAATTCATGTTAAAATACAAAATCTTTTATTTTAGCTAAGAGGAATAATATATACTAAATATTCCTACTAAATATAAGTCATTTTAACTAATTTTTCTTGTTATTAATTATAAGACTTTTTTTTTTGTACGGGGGGTTTGGCAGACCTCTACCTATTTATTGATTTGAAAATGAGAAGGGCAAAATTGCCTTACAATACTAACATGTTGGTAGATACCGCCTTCGAAATAAATCACAAGTAGAAGCTTATGAAATAAACTATCTAAAATGGGTAAAGGATATACCTTTTTAATGTGATAAAACTACCAATTAATCTTGTTGATGTTCTTCCTACTAGTGCTTGATTCTTCAGATTGGATAGACGCACACCATGCCACCCAAACTTCGTGGCAAATGAGTACCAGAAGAAGCTTTGCCAAACTTATGACTAATTATAAGTTATTATTGTTAGTTAATTAGCTTTTAAATGTGTTTTTTCTATATTACCCTTGACTTTCTTTTTTTCCTTGTATGTTGTTGGTTTGATTAGCATATAAATAGGGACATTTTAAGAGAAAAAAAAATGAAATTAATTTTTTCAAAATGACAGCTAGTGATCATATTTAGTGAAGAGGAGAATATGTGAATATTCTTAATGGGGATAGGGTTGTAATGGGCATTGGATCTCTCGTAAAAGAATTTGGACCAGAAACAAGGATAGGGTTTATGATAATATTATCATCATCACATGGTAGGAAATTTCCACACACACTTCCAAGTCCTCAATCATTTGTCAAAAGGATACAAAAGTGTTTGGCTACTGTAAGTACGGTATAAACACATTCTCCAGTTTTTTGTTTTTAGTTTTTTTGCTTGAAACTTAGATCTCTAAAATCAATGGATTTTCTTCTTCTTCTTCCCTTCCTTTTTTTTTTTTTTTGAGGGAATTGGAAACCCTAGATATTTCAGGAATACTTGTAATTCTGGTCAACTTCTGAGCAGCAAGAGCCTTAACCAATTTCTAAGCATCTTTGAGTTCGCTTGTATCCCAAAGCTCCGGAATATGAAACATATTAAAAGCATGCATGCAAGAGAAAATATGGATGCAAAGCGTAAGAGAAGATATCTCTGTTTATTACGTTGATAAGGCTGAAATTTGATACTAAATCACATTTCTACTACAAAAAAGCCAACTTCGACTTTTTGAAGTACAATCCACCCAACAGAAATAAAAGAGTAGAAATAATTAACTAGGAACAACAATGAGAAAGACATTCTTGAAGAGAAGAGAAAAACAACCACTAGTCATTAGTTTTTGCCCCCAAGAACGGCCTTGAGCTTCTTGACTTGAGCAGGATCGAGGAACGTGGTGGTCACTACTATTTCAGTGGGCAAATCATTCTTGAAAAAAGCAAAGTCGGTGATCTGGAGACCTGGGAAGGAGCTGCCAAAGCTAGCATAAGCAAGAGCAGGAGTTGTTCCAGAATTGAACTGGAAATGCAACAATCCTTGTGGGAAAACCATAACGTCACCCTTGTAAAGAGTCTTGAAGTAGACAATGTTATCAAAAGAAGAGATGAATCCAGCACACAGTTGTCCCTCCACCACAAGTATGATTTCCGATGCTCCCGGGTGAGTGTGCATTGGGACAACCCCACCCAAGGCTAAATCTAACCGGGCAATGGAAACTCCGAGGCCATTCACTCCCGGGAATGTGGGAGCAAATGCCGGGGTCACTGCAGCCTTGATGATGTTGGACGTGTTACCGGGAGTTCCCAATTTGAAAACGAAGTCGTTTTCGGTCACGGAGGAAACTTTCTTGCAAGAGTAACCTGCGGGTCCAAGAGGCAATGTGGGGTCTGCTACGCAGAAGTCTAGCACGGAAGCATGAGCTGAGGTAATGAGGATGGAAAAGAGGAAGAAGAAAGATAATTGGAGCAACATCTTCACGTACAGACTATGGAGAAATTAATTAATGAATTCTGTTGTGGTAGCATATGTACGTGCGTAGGGTGAATGCTATATACTGTCCAATATTTATAGACTTTGAGAGGTTATATATGGCGTTGGCCTTTCAGGAGCATTATTATTATTGATTGTGATAAGCATGTGATTGAGAAGATCATTCTTAGAGAAAACAACAATAGGTCATGCATGCATGGAACCTCAATTTTCTATGAAGGATTTTATTTTCCCTTGTATACTATTAGATTTTACTCACTCCATTAAATAAATAAATAATTAGTCCAATTCTATTTAATTTCTTCTTCTTTTTTTTTTGTGATATTAAGAAATGATAATTTAGTTTAGTACTTAATTCAATTATTTTTAAGAAAATAATTTTCCTAACTAGTATGCTTTTTCTTTCAATCATGTTTTGCTATTGGTGAGAAGTTCCAATGTGTATAACTTGCATCAGACATTGCTGGTAGCTTCTTCTCTCCAGTAATGTGATTGTGATCGAAGGTTTTTAATTTGAGATTTACTGGAAAGCCAACGAGCTCTTGACCAAGCAAGTGATGATATCCAGTTGCAGGGGAACTAATTAGTATCTCCCATAGGCAAAGATGAATCATAAAGGCCCACAAAAAAATTCAAATTAAGGATCAGTTGAAAATCAGCAAAGACTAAAAAAACACACCAAATATGAAATACAGAAGTTCATTCTCTGCGATTGGAAGCTTAGCTCACAGGATGCTCGGTGACAGCGGACGCCTTCTCTCTCGTTTATATATATAATATACACATTCATATTTTCAGCAAACTTCAGTTTTCTATTCCATAAAATTTCCAATGGACAATTAAGATTCCTCATATTATATAACACCACATGGTTTACAAAAAATAAATAAATAAATAACTAACTCATCATGATGTTGCTGCTTTGAATGATACTGAGAAAAGAAAACAGCTTATGCTGATAGAAAGAGTTGAAAAATGACATTTTCATCATAATAATCAAATAATTGTTCTGTCGGGAACTAAATCTCTGTTGTCAGACACAAAGAAAGTGATATCCATTGAATGTTATTATGGTTTTATTATACTTACTACTATAGAGTTTGAATTATTATTATTATTATTTTAATTACTAATAAGTAATTATCAAAAATAAAAAAATTTGTTGATCTTAATTGGTTCGATCCTTTGACTCCTCCGTAAATTCAATTCAATATCCGATTCAATCTTAAATTAAAAACATAGATTCTTCATTCGAGGCGGGAGAAGAGGGAGAAGAGAAATATCTAGCTCAACGTGGTCCAAGATCACATGAATATTGGAAGATTTTGAGGCATAAAAGGACACCATTTTGACAGCCTAGAATAGAGGACTCTGCAAAGTCTTCTTAATTTGTCTCTTTAAATAAACGAATGGATCTCCCAGCTTCCCTATCTTTTAAGGCATCTACCATCAAGTAGTAAAAACAAATAACTTCATGCTCTTCCAAAACCGAAGTCATTTCCAGCAGCCACAGTAAAACTTTTTGCTCTAAATTCTAAAGAATATACTGGTCTCCTTGGACTTCAGAGACAGAGAGAAAATATCTCAGCCAAAGACAGCTGACGACAAGCATCTGATGTCGCTCCAATTTAGAAAGGTTTGCAACTCCAAAATTTGAAGAAAACAGCCAGGACCTATCTAATGAAACCCTGAAATCCCAACTGGTTTTTTTCATAAACATAGGCACAATGCCGTTCTCATAACTTTAGCATTCTTGGGGAACATTTTTAGGTAATTTTCCGGATGATGATGTGAAATACTGGAATTTATAATCACTGTACTGTATGCATGGCTTGGCTTATCAGCAATGGTAGTAAGAGACAAGTTTCACCACGAATCATGTTCAAATTGCAGAAAGCATAAAAACGCTTCAATCCATGATTTTGAAGTTTTATCATATTATGATTTTGCGGCTGAAATGCAATCAGATTCAGAAATTCTAAACTCAAAACACTGTATAACAGCTGGTAAAATGCCCAGTAGAGATCAAGTACCAATGATCTAATGGTATCACTAGAATTGGACCAAGGGAATTAGGTTCATTACAGAAGAACATGGAATGATGTCTTCGATCCTTCAGTTTTTCCTTCTGCTTAAATGCTTTAAATTCTTTTAATACTTTTCGTTCCAAAAATAAATCCTAAAGTGATCACCATCCTTTTTTATGGGGTCCAAAAGGGTTTGACCGGATCACCCCACACATCCTGATGGAGTTCCATGATTAGTAGCCTGAGAAGATAAGAAAAAGAGATCATCGGAGTGGGTTGTTTCCCAAGGAAGAACTCCGATGCCTAAGTTAGTATTTTAGGAGAGTTTCCGATAAAGATAGTTCTCAAAAAACTAGAAGGCTTGGTTCCCTATTTTCTTTTCTTGTTCCTTAGATTGATTGTATTTTTTTGTTTAAGTTGAGAGAGAGAGGGAGTCAGCTACCTTCTGGAATTAGACTCTGCCTAAAGTAACAGTAGACGATTAGGATAATTGTTGGATTCAGTTGAATCCCACCCATTGCTAATAAGATCATGGAGTTTCTCTAAAACGAGAGATCTTGCCATTCACGTCTTTGTGAGAGCTACGAACCCACTAATCAACCTTCAAACCAACTTCATAACCCCCCGTGGATGTCGAGGATCAAGAACACCTATTCAGGTGAAGTCGTGCCGAGTGATCCTTGGTTCCTTAGAGTGGCTAGGAGTCATACTCCAGTGGTCGGGGTTTGGAAGATTTATGATTCGGATCGAAGCTTGCCAGGTCGAAGTCAAAGTCCAGCAAGTCCTTAGCTCGAGCTCATTTGAGAGGTTGGTAGTGGATGGCTGCTTGCCCACGTGTCCTCGTTGACTTTGTGAGTCTGACTTTCAGGTATTTAAAGGTATGGGTCCTCTGGTCCATTTGGATTGACTTCGGCCCGGATCATGTCTATTTGAGTTGCCGGATCATGTCTATTTGACTTTGTGAGTCTGACTTTAAAATTTTTTTTTAAAGATTAAGTACAATACTTGGTTAATTCCTCATCATCTAGATTTTGTAACTTATGTGTATCAAATAAAAAACCTGAAGTATTTTCATATTCTAAAAATTGTTCAAACCCATTTTCGTTAGATGATATTTATTGAGCTATTAGGTATATATAAAAAAAAAACTTAATGCAAAAAGAATCTTTAGGTGAATGTGTTACTTCATCATTTACTTTTTCATCCAATTGTCTCTTATTATAATAAATTATGTGTTTTTCTTTAAATTTTGATTCTATTTCATTTCATTGGCAATTTTTTTAAAACGATTCTAAAGCAGACTCAAATCTAGTCTCCCGGTAATTTTTCAAGAAAGAAATGAGACCTTTTAAATGATCTAAAGCAACGTCTACAAGCATGTGTTTAGATGGTAAAACTTTACATAATAGAATTTATAGCAAATATTATATCATACCAAATATTCATTTCTAATAAAAACTCGAAATGAGCACTTTAAAAAGTTGCTAAACACATAGCTTCACTGTTTATCTTAGAATTTTCACTACTTTCTCATAATTGAATTAAAGCATTTCTTATATTGGGCGCTTGAAACTTTATTGCTTTAACACTATCAATCCTACTTTCCCATCGAGTTTGAGACATAGATTTAACAAAAAATTTACATACATTATCTAGTAAAATTTTCCACCATTTTGTTGAAGAAGCAAATCTTATATAAAACCCTAGATCTTCTAACCCTTTTTTTATACTATCTTCTACACCACCAATAACAAATATATATATATATATATATATATATATATATATTTGTTAGGGATATATTTTATTAATAAAATCCTAAACAATATAATAAACCCTAGGAGCACTTTATCTAAATTAGATAATATATATTATTTTATTCAATGGTGTAGAAGACTTGTTAGAATATCCCGAACCCATATATAATATATAAAAGCAAAAACATCTGTAAAAGTATTAATATTTCTCTCAACTCCCCTCAATTGGTTTATGTGTATTGATTTTCTAATTCGAATTATATAAATATATAAATATATATATATATATATTTATATATATCTATGAGGGTTTTGTTTTTATATTGAAGAGGATAGATAATGACATTACCGAAATATAATATATATTCAAATTCGTGATATGAGAAAGCAATTTTCAAAGTTGTAATTAATTGTTCGATTTATGTTTTTGGATTTGATTTGCTCTAATTTTTGTCCTTTTCACTAATTTTTTTGGGTGAATTGATATTTGATCGGATGATTATGCACAAATGATGAAGTATAAAAAAAGGTTTTAAAATAACAGTCAGAAAGTTGATGGCTTCCAAGTTGTTATTCGAAGGGTCTTCTCCACGATCAAATATGAATTTCTTAAATTCATGGTTAAATTAAATCGCATTCTTAAATGTATTTCTCTTCAAGATTTCTGGAATTGATAGGTTTATTAATTGTTCCAATACAGATATTAGTATTTCATTTTATAATATTTATTTATTTTCTAGATATGGACTTATCACATTATGACTTCAAAACAATTTTCAATTTTCAACAAACTACAAATATTCGAAAATAAGTAAAAAATATAAAAGAAATATATAAGCGTAACAAGATAAAGAATAACAATTCACAATATTCATAAATAGTTGTCCATATTAAATTTAAGACCCACATTGATGATATTTAAAAATAAAAATTTACAAACTATTTATTAGTTAAAACGTAGAACAATTAAATATAGCATAAAACAAAGATATTCATATTCATACTTTTCATTTGATATAATTCAATAGGAATAAAAAAAATTACATATATTAAATGAAGAGATTATATCTTTATCAAATATAAGTGGATGACACGAAATTAAGAAACCAACGATATACTCACAACTAAAGTTATATATATCGTTAATTTTGGCGTCTTTTGTATATCTTATGTCAAAAAAAAAAAAAAAATCACTAAATGGAATTGCACAATGTAGTTTGACTTCTTCGAGTTATTATTTTTTTAAAAAAAATAATTAGGATTTAGCTATCAAAATATCAATTTATATATATATATATATATTAATAAACAAATATTATTATAATAATAATAAGTAATAAATTAATAAATTTAACCAATATATAGCATTATATACACAATGCAATGTGCAAGGTTTTATCTAGTATATAAACGATATAAAAGAGGACATCTACTAATATGTTGACAACTCATCTCATAATGAGATTCCAAATGAGATGTTTTAGTAATTTGGGGGTACAAGGATTTTTTCAAAATTTTCTTATTGATTTATTACTTTTACAATTTCCCTTTACTATTTCGTTTTTCCTTAAAATTATTAAATTTTATCGAAAAACAAGAAATATTCATAACTAATTAATAAAAATAATTCTTATTCTAACATTCTTCAAATTCTCTAAAAAAAGTTAAAATTATAAAATATAAACAATATATAATATGCTTTAAATTAGTGGAGAAAAAAATAATCATAACTATCACCAAAATAATATAAATAAATAATACTATTACGTTTTTTTAAAAATAAATTATTGAATATTTAAACATAAAAATTCCGACATTTTTACATTTGCCTCATTCATAATTTCCTCTATTTTTATTATTTATGTATTCATTTTTAAATTTTTCTTTGACAATATTATTATTTTTTAATAAAATTATTAAATTTTGTATAAAAATAAAAAAGTATTCATAACTAAGAAAGATAATATTTACTCAAAAACTCTTCAATATATACATATATAAATATATATATATATACGGTTTTTGCTAAGGCGCGCTCCGGAGCGTGCCTTAATTCGCGCTCCAATTGTTACCG
>JAOXNR010053710.1:0-13721 GCA_028571225.1 Parsonsia alboflavescens | reverse complement strand
TAAACAAGAATACTTCTGTGTGCAACTTAGCACACAAATTTGTGTGCCACTGATGGAAAAAGTGACGGCAATCTTCAACAACGTTGGTTTTTTCAATGAAGTATTCCTATATATATGTGTATATATATATAAAATTATATATATATTTATACTAGAGTGTTATAGAGCATACCTTGCGGAATGCTCTGGTCAAGTCACTAACAGGTCAAAGTTAACGGTCGATTGTTAACAAAAAAATTAATTCTTCTATAAAACATTATTTTTGCAATTTTTTTTTATAAATTAAACGCTAAAAGAATAAACTAACTATAGGGATACTTGATTAATTTTTTTTATAATAAAAATGTAATTGACCATTAACTTTGACCGTTAAAAATTTAATTCATATATATATATATATATATATATATATATATAGAGAGAGAGAGAGAGAGAGAGAGAGAGAGAGAGAGAGAGAGCAGCTACTAAGTGCGCCACCGCACACACTAATAAGTGCATCTGTTAGTTAGTTGATGGACTAAAACGGATGTTGGTCAAATATGGACGATGTCGTTGGTTGATAATTGTTTGAAACCAAGCTACTCACTTCACTTTCGTTTCAATCCAGTTGAAACTCTCAAAGCTCCACTCCCCAGCAGCTCGGTTTCGGCAAGATCGACAGTGAACCAAACTGAAACGACGAAGTCTTTCTCCCTTCCTGGGTTTCGGCAAGCTTGCTGGAGAGATCGAACACGAGATCAAGCTCCTGCCTAGTTGGAAGAAGCAAGCCGTCCCCGGTTGGTTTGAGATCGGTTAGCACCGGCAACATCAAGGAGGCTCAGAAGAAACCCACCATTCTCTCGCACTCCACTGCACACTGTTCCCGTCAAAATCATTGCATTCCTCTCAAGGAAGCTCAGAAGAAACTCACCACCCTCGATCCGCTCCTCTCCACACTGTTCCCCAACAAAAAATTATAAACTCATCGGCAATCAAGGAGCTTCAGTAGAGACCCAGTGAATCAGCTCCTCTCCAGCCCTGGAAGGTCGCCGGCAATCTTCGAAGGGCTAGTCTCTTCAGTGAGCAACTTCTGTAATTTTTACCTTTTGACTTGCTTCTGAAGAATTTCTTCTGTTTTTCAAGTTTCCATTAGACCGATAAATGGAAGAGGGCGATCATGTCAAGTGTTCACTACACCTGTAAATGATAGGATTAAACCAAAGATTTCACTAGCATTTGAAACCGTTGAAGAAGCCTTCAATTTCTACAATGCTTATGCAAGAGAATGCGGATTTAGTACAAGGTCAAGTAATCACATGTATAAATCTAGCAGTAGAGAAATGGAGAGGAAGAAATTTGTTTGCTCTAAGGAAGGGAAGACAAATGATTGTTGGAAGAAATAGAAAGATGATACAACACAAATGGTGGAAAGGAATGGATTCGTGTTTCGTGTTGGATGTAAAGCAAGGCTAACCCTAGTTAAACCCCAAACAAGACCGACTTGGGTTATTAGTTCATTTGTTAAGGAGCACAATCATCCGCTAACTACACCCTCGAAGGTGCATCTTTTAAGGTCTCATAGGAAAGTATCGACTGCAAAAAAGGCATTAAATCAGCAACTTTCTAAGGCAAATGTTCCGACATGCCAACAAGTTAGAAATCTGGAAATTGATGCTGGTGGGCACGAAACATGGGGTGTATCGAAAAGGATTTTTGGAACTACAAAACACTGGTGAAAGAAGAGGAAAAAGACTTAGATGCAGAAAGTTTGTTGGAAGGATTTTTTGAAGCGAAAGAAATAGATAATTCTTTTTTTTTTCTCTTATGAGGCAAGTAGGTTGGTAAGGTGTTTTTGGGAGGATCCGATTGGAAGGAGTTTGTATAATGTCTTTGGAGACATTATTGTGTTTGATACGATGTACAACACTAACAAATACAGTATGATTTTTGCTCCGATCAATGGAGTAAATCATCATGGTTAGACAACTATTTTTGCATGTGCCTTCCTAAGTGATGCAAAAACAGAATCATTTATTTGGTTGTTCAATCAGTTGTTGGATTTAATGTCAAGAGGTGCACTAACGACAATTATCATAGACCAGGATCCAGCAATGACAAAGGCAATAGCACATATTTTTCCCTCAACTGTTCACAGGTATTGTATATGGCATATTCTGAACAAGTTTTCGGAAAAACTTGATTCAATAGCATACCGTGACAACTACCATCGAATGACGGACATCATTTGCAACTGTGAGATTGTAGTTGAATTCGAATCAAGATGGGCTAATTTGATAAGGGATACAGTTTGGGAGGAAATGAATGATTAGCTCACTTATTTAGGATTCGTGAGAAATGGGTTCCTGCACATGTAAAAAGGTTCTTCAGTGCAAGAATGAGCAGCAGCCAACGAGCTGAAAATTCACATTCAGATTTCAAAAAGTATATAAATAAAAGAAATTCTTTGGTGGGTTTTTTTCTCTCGATTTAATAGAGCCTTGAATCACCGAAGTCACAATGAGTTAGTTGCAGATCAAGCTGATGTCAATGAGAAACTAAAGGTGAAATCTATCAGGGTATTTAAAAAACAAATGGTTGAAGTTTACACCAAGAGGAATTTCTTAATCTTTCAAAGTGAGGTGTTTGAAAGTGGAGGTTACAAAATCAATTGTGTATATGAAAACGAGGGTAATGTCGGTTATTTTGAACAAAGGGATGATAATGATTCTTTAGGAAAGCAATGGGAAGTGGTCTACAACAAGGTTACTGATGTTGTCTCTTGTAGCTATTATAAAATTTGAGTTTGCAGGATTACCTTGTAGACATATGATGACATATTTTTGGCAGAAGCAGATGAGCAAGTTACCTACATGCTATATCTTGAATAGGTGGACACGTAATGCAAGAATTGGATTACGGGATAAGCAATTGGAAGGTGTACAGGACACAAATGGAATGTGGTTGATGTCACGCCATGCAAGTCTTTCAAATTACGCATCTGTCGTAGTTGATGATGCTTCTTTAACTGATGAAGCCTCATCCCTTTTACTTAGTGAGTTGAAGGTGATATATGAAAAAATCAAGGTGATTAATATTAGGTCAAAGAATGTTATCTCACACTTCGCAAGCAAAACTTCTAAGCAAACACCGTGTGTAAGTAATCCTACACTAGTGAGAGCTAAGGGATGTGGAAGAAGACTATTATCAGGAAAAGAAAGAACAATTTCAAGAAAGAGGTTATGCCGTGGATGTGGACTCCATGGGCAGGCACATAACAAGAGAAATTGTCCAAGATTAAATTAAAGGTAACTTTCTATATATTTATTAATATTATTTGTTTGTAATATATGACTTTACTATGATAAATATGACATGAAGCTAAAATTGTTTATATATTTCAATTGTATGGTGGATGATAAAAGTTTGAATTTGGAGTCATCTGACGAGGAAGAACTGGAATCTGAAGGAGGTATGGACTTTGTATGAAAATTATTATTCCTAGTGATGTTATATTTTTTGATTTATTTTTCTACCTTTGATGTTATATTTTTTGATGTATTTTTCTACGTTTAACGAAAAGCAGGATCAAACGTGCCTGGTCTATCTAAAAAATAGTCACAAGTCATGCAGTAGAGAAATGTTGTGTTCCCTAAGGTTAGTTATGAAATCACATATTTACCTATAAATACATACTTTGTTTTCTTTGTTCTGATTTTTGTGAGGAAAATTATCTATAAATACATATTGTTTTGTATTTTTTGGTTGTTTGTGAAGATAAAAAATGTTATTACAGATCATGCTACCACTACCCAAGTTAAATGGTCGTATTATTGATGAATAATGCCAATGATGTGATTTCTTATACACTTACTGCAATTAGATTCCTTGTATCTAAGAATTTGGAAATTCAGATGAGTGGAAGTGTTTAAGACTATTTTATTTATTTAATTATTTTGGTTGAAGAGTGAATGAGGGATTTTGCAATACAAGGTGTTTACTGAAGTTATCAATAGGGTGAGATTCTGTTCCTTTAGTGCAGAAACTCTCTTAAATATAACAAGGTGCCAGCTGTTAAGTATTATAGTTTCCTAGTATTTGTAAAATGCTACATGTTTTAAGTGTATTTTATTATAAGTGCAATAACCATTTTGTTTATCTAGAACTTCTTCATCTCATGTTATTTTGCTTGTTATGATGACAAGAGAATTTTAAAATTTTAATGTTTTGCTTTCTATCATGTCACGAGATTTTAAGCAATAGAAGTGACACTAGATTAAGTTTTTGCTAGAGTGGATTGTGATCTCAGGTGTAGTAATAATATGCAAGTATCCCTTTTATCTTCAAACTAATTTAGCATGTATATGTCCCCTGCAGGTGACTTCTACCCTTACATTTGCTTCAGTCTGTGCCTCTGCAGGCATAATTATTCTTATTGGCAATGACCTTGGTAGCTATGGTTAAAATCCCCTTGTGAGTTTGAGACTACTACAGCCATGGCTTTCTTGAGTTGGTTTTCTACACTACCCTCATTTGTATTGAACTTCTGGTCACTTGCTTCTCGATGAAGATCGTAAAACTCTTTTTGTAGGATAAAAATAGGACATGTAAAAGTATTATGTCACACCACGCTTTTTGTATGATTGTTTGTCTGCTCTAGTAACACAATCAAGGTTGAAAGTTGATTCAACAATGCCTATATATGCATTTTAAATTTGACCCTCTTTTGCTCTACCTGTTGTACAAGGATGATGAAACTTTGACTTCACTGCCTGAATTATTTTTGTTTCAATTCGATGAACATGAAAATGTGGGTACTTTCTCTTCTTAAAGGTTGTCGAATCCTCACTACTTCTGTTGTTGCAATAGTTTTTATCTTTAGGAGGACATGAATTCAGGAAATATGTAGAAATTACTTCATAAAGCTGTTGCTTCATTTTAAATTAATCTTGATTTAGAATTTGAACTGTAAACTGCTTTGAAGCTGGAATAAATTACTAATTCCTTTAACACATCAGGTCTATGTAGTGTCATTGGACATTTGTGTTGCATGCTTGTACAAAGAATGCATCACTAAGATGATTAACTTCCTTTTAATAGCCTTTTATATATGGCTGTTTGGGGGCATTCATTATGACCTTGATGCAAAGTCTGATATCTTATATATTGAAGCAGGTAGCACGTATATATCTGGAATTCATCTTGAAGCTGACATTACTTGAATAAATATATTTTTAGTGATGAAATTGGTACTAATATTTGCCATTCTTGGGATTTATAGGGAGACCTTCTACAACTTAAAAAAAATAAGTTAGTAAGAAGGTATTTATTCAAAACAAATAAATTAGTCATATATGAATCAAGAAATACTTCAATTTTTGTTACAGATAGTACAAAAATCAACAACTATGTAAAATTTTTAAACGAGGTGAAGGTAAAATGGAAAAAAGGCCTCAAAGATTGACATGAAAGTTACACTGAGATTGTGAAATGAAGAAGGCTGTTTCAATAGATAATTTACATCAATTTATTGTTCTGATATCCTCTGTTTTCAAAATTAAGCATTAACGAGGTGTTTCTACCAAAAAAAAAACTAATGCTCAGAAGTCATCCAATGTAATAAAATATTTGATGTCCAATATTCTTTCTTACCAATACAACTTTATTAAAAAATTGATGTTCCAAAGAATCGCTCGAAACTGTTATATATTGTCTATGATATCTTATATTTGCCTATTCTTAAATGAGCTAATAGCTGATTTCACATAGGATGGTTCGGTGAGAAAAGTCCCAAACTCATGCCCAGAACCGATTCAATTACATATACATATACCTCTGCCAATTACAACAAAATACAGATACCTTTGCAAATTACATATCTCTATCCCCAAAACTCACTCAACTAGCATCTCTATTTCTAGAAATTCCAACTTAATGACATACATAATTAACATCACAATATAGAGCTTTAAACATAAAGAAACAATTAAAAGAGAAACATTAGAAATCTGGGCAGAAGAAGAACGAAAAATCACACCAGAAACAGAGGACATACTATTGTTATTACCACCACAAAACAAAGAAGAGAAAACCACAAATAACTTAATATATTGTAATCACACACTCGCCACCCTCAACAATCATCACAAACCATCAAACACACACCAATAATCGAATATCCCAAACTAATAATGATCAAGAATCAAAATTTTGGGATTTAAAAGATAATAAAATTCCTGACAAATAAATCAGAGTATAAAGATAAAAGAATAGTCAATATATTGATCGATGAAAAGTACAGATTGTCTTCCATCACAACATGAATACCATAAATATCCATTAAATAAAAAGTTAACGATCCTAATTTTTACACTTGAAATTGAACTTTTCATACATAATATATCCTACTAAAAACACAATTAATGCACAAAGGAAATATATGATCTTCTTATGTTGCTCCCTCTGCTTGTTTTCTTCTTGATTTGTAATTAAAATCTTTAATATCTTCACAGACTTAGCATCCACCCCATGCATATTATTACAATTTGCTTCCTAACTTAGGTCAAAAATATGTATTTCATCTTCCCAATAAAAATTTTCACAATACATGCCATCTTGTAAAGTGATTGAACATTAAAATGATAAAAAATCAAAATTATTGCCAAAAAAAAAAGTTAGGAATGTGTTATAATATATTCATTGTCTATTCATCACCTTTTTATTGTTACACTTCCAATATTTTCAATTTGGATTTCTTTCGAACTGGGAGATTCTTGACCTCAGATATCCACCACACTCACATCTTTTCTAGTGAAGGGCATCATTTGAACTGGATGTTGACATTCCACCTATGGAGGAAAATGACACTGTTTCATCCATTATGAGCTCAAGAACATGGTCACATGTTAAGTTGAATCTATAAACTATTAGAGGAATTAAGTTTAAAAAGAAAAAAGGAGTTCATACTCTTACTTCAATTTTCAATCAAAGAAAGAGAAGAAAAGGCAACAATTTCTAATGAAAAATTCATCCCCCTTCCCATATCAACCCAAAAGAATTTCCACCTTGAGAATAATGACCCAGAGTTGGCCCAAGAAGATATTCAGGAAGGCCCACGCAGGTCCAAGAGACTGCAGGAGAAGTTTCAAGGCAATCGGAGATGATCGGAAAAGTTTCTAGGGTCGAATCGTAAGAACTGAAAAGTTGCGGGAGTGTCAGAATGGGCTCAAATTTGACGGGTTGATCCAGAACCATCTAGGGAACAATACTCACAAGAATTCTGTGACCCAAGCCGTGTTTTTGGCCATCCGGGGTCATCTGAATGGACTTTTGGGCCTTTTAAAAACTTTTGGGGTCTTTTTATAATTTTCCAATTTTTGTTCTAGGGTTTATTTACTGTCGATTTTGTTTGTTTTCGATCAGACTTTGTTTTTTCATGAAGCTTTCAGTTTTCAGTCAATAAAATTCGATTCTCATAGTGTCTCAACAATATTGTCGTTTTATTCTTGATTTGCCCTTTTCTGTAATAAAGCTTTCGAGTGAAGTTGTTTACAGTTGATGTTCTATATATTTTTTTTCCCACCATAGTTTCCGTTTTGCGTCAATTGGTATCAGAGCCGACATCTACGATGTCAGGAGTTGATCCAACCATAAGAATTGCGCAGCAGCCGAGTAGATCATGAGCGGGAGATGCAGCGACTCATTGAGCGTCAAGATCGACAAGAACAGCGACAGGACCAGCAGATGCAAATTCTTCAACAGATGCTGCAGCGGATGACAGTCGCGAATCCGCTAGTAGAGTAGAACGTTGAACAACCCGCGGGAAGGCTAGTCTCGCATGGCGGCGGAGATGGCGGCAACAGGTGCGGCGTCAGCGGAATAGGGAGAGGCGATCATGGAAATCCATGGGCGGCGGCTGCTAGAGTAAATTGAGATTCTGTAGTTTACCGGGAGTTTGGCGCCAGAAGAATTTCTGGATTGGTTGAGCACACCATGGATGAATTGTTCTCGTTGAGAGAAGTCCCTAAGGATAAGAAGGTAGGGCTGGTCTCGATCAGTGTTGAGACTTTGCTAGACTTTACAACATTATTTGAAGCACAACCATCAATGGAGGCTGAACCAAGGCAAGAACTCAACTTGTGGATGATAGAAGACATCAAGGAGGAGCGTTTAATGAAGAAAACAAGCCTTTTGGAGCATGAGAAGTCAAGCTGAAAAGCCTACTGAAATGCTGCCAGAAATTTGCTATTTTGGTCCTCTAGGAGATTTTACCATTTAATTATCGTCAGACCCTGTTTCGAAATTTACAGAGTCTGACACAAGTGCCGAAAAGTGTAGACGAATATACGTTGGAATTTTACCAGCTAGTAGCGTGAAATCAACTCTGTGAGACACAGGAGCAACTTGTAGCCCCTTATTTACATGGACTCCGACCAGCCATCCAGGATGCCCTGTAGGTGCATTCTTTCAGTAACATTACGGATGTACAGACAAAGGCAAGAGTGGTGGAAGAGAGCTTGACGCGAGCAAGCAGCAGGGGAGTAACATTCGGTAGAGGATCCCCTACCCTTCATCGGAATCCGACGGCAAACAGTCCAGCGTCATCTTCTTTGTAAAGGGTTTTCAATCCGCCTACTCCGCAGGGACGAAGTTCAGGGTAGTTGAGCCAGGGACCAGGGCCGCAACAGATGCGTCCACCGGTTAACAAAGCAAATATCATCTACCACTGGTGCCAACAGAAGGGTCATTATGTTTATGAATGTCCCCGGCTTAAGACGCAATTGTTGATCCAGGAAGGAACAACAGAGGAGTATGTCGGAGAGTTCGAAGAAGATGAGATGGCAGAGGGAGAAGAGTACATTGTGGCACCAGAGGATGTAAGAGGAGAGAGCTTAGTTCTGCGCCGAATTTGTTTAGCTCCACGGGCTGATGAGGATTGGCGTCGTCAGAATATTTTCAGTACCCATTGTACCATTGGAGGGAAAGTCTGCAAAGTAATCATAGACACTTGAAGTTGTGAAAACGTAATTTCACAAGAAGCTGTTCAGAAACTAAGTTTGAAGACGAAGCCACATATCGAGCCCTACAAACTCGGTTGGTTGAACAAAGAAACAGAAGTGCTGGTATATCAAAGATGCAGGGTAGAATTCTCGATTGGGCCGCAATATACTTGTGTTATATATTGTGATGTGGTGCCGATGGATGCCGCGCACCTACTACTAGGTCAACCATGGCAGTATGAGAACAAGGTGGTATATGATGGATTTACGCACTGCTATAC
Source organism: Parsonsia alboflavescens (assembly GCA_028571225.1). Taxonomy (NCBI): domain Eukaryota; kingdom Viridiplantae; phylum Streptophyta; class Magnoliopsida; order Gentianales; family Apocynaceae; genus Parsonsia; species Parsonsia alboflavescens. Next base: position 4,465 of record JAOXNR010053710.1, on the reverse strand, counting down.
TATTAATAGAGGAGGAAAGAAGGTGGTATTGCAACCAATGCGGGATTCTTTTACAGAATCAAAGAAGGCTATTATTTGTGTACCCTGCAAGGAGTTTGAGGCAGAGGTTGGTGAAGCTGAGTTTTGTTTTGCATTGGTTTCAACCACGGTGGCCGGAGTAGCAGAGCAGAAAGAAGAGGTGAAAATTCCAGAAAAGGTGAAAGAAGTCTTGAAGGAGTTCGATGACTTACTACCAGAGGATTTGCCACCAGGATTACCCCTAATGCGTGATGTTCAGCACCAGATTGATTTGATTCCGGGAGCTGTCCTACCAAACAAGGCGCATTACCGCCTATCTCCACAACAGCATGAGGAATTGCGGCGCTAAGTGAACGAGCTGCTTGATAAAGGGTACATTCGGGAGAGTGTCAGTCCTTGCGCAGTACCAGCTTTGTTGGTGCCAAAGAAGGACTGAAGTTGGAGGATGTGCGTAGACAATCGTGTGATAAATCGAATCGCCATCAAGTATCGATTTCCAATTCCGAGACTTGATGATATGCTGTATTAACTTAGTGGGGCGACGGTGTTTTCAAAAATTGACTTGAAAAGCGGATATCATCAGATAAGGATCAAGCTAGGAGACAAATGGAAGACAGCTTTCAAAACTGCTGATGGATTGTTTGAGTGGACGGTGATGCCATTTGGACTCTCCAATGCACCAAGCACATTCATGAGGGTTATGAATCAGGTACTTCGGCCTTTCTTGAATAGCTTTGCCGTCGTTTATTTTGATGATATATTGGTGTATAGTCGGTCAGATGAGGATCATATATAGCATTTGCGATTGATTCTAACAACTCTAAGGGAGCATAGTTTTTTTGCAATTCGCAAGAAGTGTGAGTGGATGACAGATAGCCTTGTATTTCTGGGATTCATGGTTCCAAGGGGATATTTCCTGAGGAATCGAAGATTCAAGCAATCCGAGAATGGCCTCAACCACGAAATGTCACAGAGGTCTGATCATTCCATGGCTTGGCTAGTTTTTACAGGCGTTTCATCAGGAATTTCAGTGTTATTATGGCCCCATTGACAGATCTCTACAACTCCAAGGAGTTTATGTGGACTGAGGAGGCTCAGCGAGCATTTGAGGAGACCAAAGACAAGTTAACCAGTGTGCCTGTTTTAGTTTTACCCGATTTCGGGAAGATTTTCGAGGTAGATTGTGATGCCTCCTATGTTGGGATTGGAGCGGTCTTGAGTCAGGAAGGAAGACCCGTGGCATTCTTTGAAGAGAAATTAGGTGGAGCGAAATTGAATTATTCGGTTTATGACATTGAGTTTTACGCCATTGTTCGAGCCCTTCGACATTGGTGACATTACCTCATTCAGCGGGAGTTCGTATTGTATTTAGACCATTAGGTGTTGAAGTTCCTTCAAGGACAGCTCAAACTTCATGACCGTCATGCCAAGTGGATCACCATGTTGCAGGAATTCACTTTTACCCTGAAGCACAAATCGGGAGTTATGAACAAGGTGGCAGACACGTTGAGTAGACGACATTCACTGCTGAACATGATGAAGATTGTCGCTTTATGCTTCGAGAGCCTGCGGGAGGATTTGCGGAGTGATACTGATTTTGGACAGGTGGCACGAGATGTCGAGCAACAACTTCGAAGCGATTTTATACTGCATGAGGGATATCTTTTCCGAGGTAACTCTCTGTGTATTCCAGATACTTCTCTACGGCTATTGATTATCCAGGAATTGCATGCTCAAGGGCATTTTGGGAAAGATAAGATAGTTGGTTTGATTATGGAGCGTTTTTATTGGCCTGGAATTGATAAGTACGTTCAGGATTATGTAAGAAGATGCCGAATCTGTCAAGTATCAAAGGGGAGCAGCAGTAATCAGGGCTTATACATTCCATTGCCAATTCCGGAAGAGCCTTGAACGGATGTGTCCATGGATTTTGTTCTCGGATTGCCAAGAACGCAGAGAGGATTTGACAGTATCTTTGTTGTGGTGGACCGATTCAGTAAGATGGCCTTTTTTATAGCCTGCAAAACGACCATGAATGCTAGCAAAATAGCAGAGCTATATTTTATTGAGGTGGTTCGGCGATTTGGTCTACCAGTTGGACTATTTTGTCTGACAGGGATACCAAATTCATGAGTCATTTTTGGCAAGAACTTTGGAAGAGATTGGGGACGACTTTGCAATTTAGTAGTCTATATCATCCTCAAACAGATGGGTAAACTGAAGTTGTGAACAGATCTTTAGACAATATGCTGCGAGCCCAAATCAAGACTTACGGTACTTGGGATTCTCTCCTTCCCAAGATTTAGTTTGAATTTAATTGTTTAGTCAACAGATCTACTCAATACTCTCCCTTTCAGATTGTGTATGGCAGGAATCCTAGGAGTTCGATCGACTTAGCACTGCTCGCTGATGGGACGTTTTCTAAGAATGTGGAGGAGCGCATTGTGGATTTGCAGGCCATCCACACTGCTATGAAGTCCAACTTGGAGCTCAATTATACACGTTACAAAGAAGAGGCAGACCAGACTCGACGAGATGTTCAATTCAAGGTGGGAGATCTCGTGTGGGTGACATTAACCAAGGAGCGATTTTCGTTGGGTACCTATCACAAACTTAAAGACCGGAAGATCGGCTCCTGTCAAGTTTTGGAGAAGCTAGGAACCAATGCGTATCAGCTTGAGCTTCGGGAAGATCTCTGCATTTCTAATGTTTTCAACATAGAACATCTATCTCGTTTTCATGGGGACAATCCGAGTTTAAGGACAAACTCTTCTGAAGAGGGGAAGCCTAAGGCAGAGCTGGCCCAGGAAGATATTCAGGAGGGCCCACACAGGTCCAAGAGGCTGCAGGAGAAGTTTCAAGGCAATCGGAGATGATCGGAAAAGTTTTTGGGGTTGAATTGTAAGAACTGAAAAGTTGCGGGAGAGTTAGAATGGACTCAAATTTGACGGGTTGATCTAGAACTGTCTAGGGAACAATACTCATAGATTTGCTATGACCTAAGAAATTGTTTGGCCATCCCAGGTCATCTGGATGGACTTTTGGGCCTTTTAGAAACTTTTGGGGTCTTTTCATAATTTTTCAATTTTTGTTCTAGGGTTTATTTATTGTCAATTTTGTTTGTTTTCGATCATACTTTGTTTTTTCATGAAGCTTTGAGTTTTCAGTCAATAAAATTCAATTCTCATGGTGTCTCAAGAATATTGTCGTTTTATTCTTGATTCGCCCTTTTCTGTAATAAAGCTTTCGAGTGAAGTTGTTTATAGTTGAGGTTCTATATATTTTTTTTTCCACCATAGTTTCCGTTTTGGTCAAATAGCCATATCAATTTCAACACTAGTTAATTGAATAAAGATGAGAGGATGTCATCTTATTATTCTCCTTTTTGTCACATCCTCTATTATAAAAAAGAGGCACCCATATCAATCCAAGTTTCAGACAACATTCCTAATTTCTCAAGTCAAAGTGAGACTGAGTAGCAGAGGGAACAAAAAAAATAATAAAAAGAGGACTATGTTTAAAATTTTTCATCAGAAAAGTGACAAAATTGAACATTTGAAAGAAATGAGAAGTCAAAGGAGAGGAGTTGGAGGACATAAAAAACAGAACATGCCGGACATAACAAAATAAAAATGAGGGGCGGAAAGAGGAGAGGGGGGCTTGAAGGACTGAGAATTATTTTACTGTATAGAACATATAAAATTCAGTACACATCAATAATTTTTAAATTAACAAAAGTAAAAACCCTTATCCAAATCTTCATGTTTAGAATATCAATCTTGACTAATCTGAGTTTGGGTTAAATGGTCTTACTCATCTTACTTGGGTAAAAAATAGTTTGAAACAGTCTCACAAAAAGTTAACAGAAACTTAAGAAACCTTGGGGATGGGAAAGCAGGTAGCTTTTGTCAATTATGACTACAAAAGAAACTACAAATTTAACTTGTGAGAAGGCAATCGGGAGCATTAGACATTTAATGCAAATTAAGCTTTTCAACAAGGAAATATTATACTTATTTCATTCATTGAGAGTTTGACGATAAAATATGTACCAAATTTGTTGCCACACTGCATCAAAATCAGTTTACAGATCATTAGGCAATCAAACAAGAATCAACTTCCAGAACTCGATTTTGAAATCTCATGGAGATCCACAGACAGAAGATGACTTTTAATATTCCACAAACATCATATGAAGATATCATACAATTAAAGGCACAAAGAAACAAAGCATCAGATCAAGTGTATCCCTTGACTGCCGGTGAGTTTATAATTTTTCATCAGAGAACAGTGTGGAGAGGAGTGGATCAAGGGTGGAGGGTTTCTTCTAAGCTTCCTTGACAGGCATGCAAAGATTTTGTCGTGAACGGTGTAGACGAGTGCGGGAGAATGTGACGCAGAGTTGGCCCACGAAGAGATTCAGAAGGGCCCACGCAGGTCCAAGAGG
>JAOXNR010053709.1:0-13721 GCA_028571225.1 Parsonsia alboflavescens | reverse complement strand
ACCAAAAAAAAAAAAAAAAAAAAAAAAAAAAAAAAAAAAAAAAAGGGAGTAGAAAAAGAATAAATCACAATATGATTACTCAAAATAATTAGGTATATGTCTATCTTAATTACGAATAAAATTAACTCATAATAAGTCAATTCTAACAAGAGTTACTTGTATGAATAAACCCAAGTCCTCTTTCTATTCTAAAGATTTTGTCAAATAAAAAAATGGTCAATCTTCTTAATAAATAAAACGTGAACAAATCAATAAAGTGTAATCACCATGTGAAGAAATAAGATTTAATTCAAATAAATTAATTAAGAATCCATTGCAATCTCATAACAAATAACTTAGCTACTCATCTTCTTAAAACAAGATAAAAGATTCAACATGAAAAAAGAGAATAAGAATTATGAGAAATGAGATGAGATAATATGAGATTATATATAAAACTAATCTATTTATAGAAGACTAAGATAGTAAAACTAAACTAACTATTACAAAAGAAGTATTTTTCTAATTAGAATAAGAAGTAGTTTTCCTCTGTGACTTTGTCTTCCAATATCGTCTAGAATTTTAAGCAACTTCAATTCTTCTCCTTTTTGACTTTTTCTTCCAATATCTTCTAGAATTTTAAACAACTTCAATTCTTCTCCTCTTCGACTTCTAATTCCTAATCCTCCAAATAGTCTCCTTCTTGAAATAGGATTCTCCTTTCCTTTTCTTTTCCAATTCTACCCTTTTTCAATCCCTTTTCATAAAAATTCCTACGATTAAAGAAATAAATATGGGAGTAAAAATATTTCACAAATTGTCATAAAATAACTAGAATTATCAATAAATAATTCATTAAAAATCACATAAAACTAGTTATTTTATTGCCTTATCAGAAAACAATTAAAGCAAATACTAAGCTATAAGATTTTAATGTATATGGTGGTATAATTCCCCAAGGTATTTTTTAATCTTTGGACTAATCCTTAAGATTATTTCAAACAAATTAGGTTCATTCAAAATGTAGTTTTATATATTTCAAAGGCAATACACAAATTTTCTCAGACTCTTATTACAAGGGCAAAATATATTACTATTCAACGGAAATGAATGGGCAGTCCTGTTACTTAGGAAACACAAGAACTCCACTTTCTTAGAGAAGGAAACAGATTCAAGTAATATATTTGAGTTTAAACCTTATTAATTGGAGAAATCGGGTTTGAGTTAGATTTACAAGTTAGCTAGGTGACCCGACTAGACTTGGGATTAGCCCGTAACTGAAATGGTATATGGAAATTAGGATAATATATATAGGGAGAGAGAAATTAATTCAGGGATTAACAAATTAAAAGTTAATTAATTCCAATAAACACAATATTATTAACGCAGCAGAATATACATAAGAGATTAGTTAGCGTACTAGTCCAAATGAAAAAAACGTTCAAATCTTTGAATAACCTTAAGCTCACAAGGGAAGAGAGAGAAACTTTGAAATATTATTGATAATTAATTGAATGCTTAGCCCTTAGGCATACATCCTTATTTATACTAATACAAGTTCTGTGTTAAAAGGAAATTACTTGGAGTAGCAACCAAGTAAACTACTAAAACTCCCTAATCAGACCAGGAAATGAAAATCAAGTAAACTACTAAAGCTAATCAAACTAGGAAATAAAAACCAAGTAAACTACTAATGTTTCCTAATCAAACTAGGAAATAAAAATGTGCAAAATAGGTAGCACAAAATAATATCCCTAACATTGATTAACTATTTCTTTATTTCTTTTGTTTATACTTGGCACAATCCAATTGCTTCAAAAATATCTTGAATACTTGTTCTACATCAATCCCCTCTTCTTCAAAAGAGCTCGACCTCAAGTTCAAATTAGAATATAGCGGCTCTGCGGCACAATACTCATACAAGTCACCAACATTGAACACCTTGGAAATCTTCATATAATCTGACAAATTGATCACATGCACATTATCCCTAATGTTCTACACCACCTTGTAAGGACCATACTTCTTGGGCAACAACTTGTTGTAGGTTCCAATGGGAAACCTCTCCTTGCGCAACAACACCATAACTTGATCACCTTCCTTGAACAATTTGGCAGACCTTCGCATATCAACTGCCATCTTATTCTTTGCATTAATCTCAGCCAATTTCTGCTTCACATGTTCTTGAACCTTTTGTGCCTGCTTCGCCATCACGTCGGTTGTTACATTAACCTTAGTCCCTCGCAGCACATGTACCAAGTCCACAACATGCCTTGGCGGAGTCAACATGATTTTCCCGTGGCACTGTGAATAGTGCTATTGAATGCAAACTCAACCGGCGACAAAGCAAAATCCCACTACTCGCTAATACTGCGAATCAAGTTCCCCAAGCTCTTATTCGTAACTTTAGTCTGATCGTCAATCTAAGGATGTGCAATTGAACTTCTCTAAAGCGTTATACCAAACAACTTCCACAAAGTAATCCAAAAATAGTTCATGAACTTCACATCCCTATCAGAAGTAATAGATATGGGCACTACATGCAATCGAACCACCTCACAAAAGAACATCCGTGTCACATTAGAGGCATCGATTGTCTTCTTGCAAGTAATGAAGTGCACCATCTTGGAAAACCTATCTACCACCACAAACACAGAATCCATTCCTAGCAAAATGCAAGGTAATCCTAGCACAAAATCCATAGACAAGTCCTGCCAAATAAAATTAGGAACGAGTAAAGGTGTATAAAGACCAGTATTTTGAACCTGACCTTTTGAAACCTGGCAAATATGGCATCTTTGCACAAAATTCCTTACATTCGCTTCAATTGAGGCCAGAAATACCTCTTCTCCAAACTCGCCACAGTATTGTCCCTTCCTAAGTGTCCACTTAACCCTCCACCATGAAAGTTTAGGATCAAGATTTCCTTAAAGAAAGTCTTGGGAATGCAAAGACGGTTACCCTGAAATAAGAACCCATCGGTGATGTAAAACTCCCCAATAGGCCGCCTTTGATCACAAACCTCCCATATCTTCTTGAAATCCTTATCCTCTGGGTATAACTCCTTCAAGTACTTGAACCCCACAATCTCATAAGCTAGGGTCATCAATAAGTGAGAGCATCGGCTTAGCGTGTTAGCCACGAGATTAGTAGCCTCGGACTTATGCAGAATAGTGAAAGGAAATTTTTGCAGATAAGTAGCCCATCGCACATGCACACTCTCCAGCTTCTTCTGACGGTTGACAAACTTCAAGGCTTGGTGGTCCATGTACAATTCAAACTCTCTTTGAATCAGATAATGCTCTCAGTGCTTGAGAGCACGAACCACAGAATAAAACTTTTGGTCTTAGATGCTTCACTTCTGCCTTAGCTCACTTAGCTTCTCACTGAAGAATGCCACCGGTCTTTTCTCTTGGGACAACACAACCCCAATACCAATGCCACTCGCATCACACTTAACTTCAAAAAATTTTTCGAAGCTAGATAAAACTAGGACTAGCGCAGTACTCTGCTTCTTCTTTACCAAAGCAAAGCTCTTGTCTTGCTAATCTCCCCATATGAACTTGCCATTCTTCAAACACTCTGTGATTGGAGCCACAATAGTGTTGAAGTTCCGAATAAAACGTCGATAAAAGGTAGCTAAGCCATGGAAACTCCGAACCTCCATCACATTTTTAGGAGCGTTCCAGTTACATATGGCTCAAACCTTATCCTCATCCATATGTATGCCTTTAGAACTCACCACATAGCCAAGAAATAATGAGTTTCAAGTCAAGAAACTGCACTTTTTAAGTTGAATGTACATAATCCACTTAATCTTCCTCTGTTTTGCTATAGATATGGATGTCGTTGAAATAAACAAAGACAAACTTCCCAATGAATGTTCGCAAGATCTAAGTCATCACCCTCATGAAGGTACTTGGAGCATTAGAAAAGGTGAATGGCATGACAAGCCACTCATAAAGGCCATCCTTGATCTTGAATGCAGTTTTCCACTCATCCCTCGGTTGGATATGAATCTGATGGTACCCACTTTGTAGATGGATTTTGGAAAACCACTTCGACCAATCTAGCATGTCTAGCATATCGTCAAGTCGCGATATAGGAAACTTGTACTTTACTGTGATTTTGTTGATAGCGTAACTATCCACACACATCTGCCAACTTCCATCCTTCTTTGGTGTCAATAAGGCTAGACCACCTCATAGACTCAGACTTTCTTGAATATGTTCCTTTTGCAACAGCTCTTCCACTTTCCCTCTTAGAATTTCATTCTTTTTTGGACTCATCCGATGGTGTGGTAGATTAGGCAGACTTGCCCCAGGCACCAAATTAATCTAATGCTAAATGTCCCTCATTGGAGGGAGCTCATTGGGCACGTCATCAGTGACTAACTCTCTGAACTCCTCTAACAAAGGCTGTATCTTTGATGGCACCAAAATATCAACAACCTTCGTTTTATCCTCTACTACTAGTGCCTTCACAACCATGGCATAAACCTGCTTGGACTCCTTGAAATCTGTTACAAATTCATCTTCACACCTAGCAATGATTAGAAACGATGACCCCTCTTATTTAGGTGATCTTACAGACTCCTTTGGCTCAATAGGTCCCATAACAATTTTATCACCTTACCAATTAAAATAATAGACATTTTCATGACCCTTATACATCACATCTACATCATATTGCCACGGCCTACCCAATAAGACATGGCTAGAATCCATATCAATGATATCACAAGTAGCATTAGATCTATAAAATTTCCTAATTGAAATAGGAAGCTTACAGACTTTTGTTACCTTTACCGCAGGTCCCTTCTTGATCCAGCTGATGCTATAAAGCCTGGGATGAGGTTCCGTTGGCAACTTCAGATACTCCAACAGCCGCTTTGCCACAAAATTTTCACAACTTCCACTATCCACGATCAAGTCACAAACTTTCTTGTTAATCAAGCAGTTTGATCGAAAGATGTTGTGGCGTTGGGTGTTATCTTCCATCTTTGGTGTGCATAGCAATCGTTGCACCACACAATTCACCCTCTCTCCTTCCATCTCAACAAAATCAACCCCATTGTTTACCTCTTGCCAATCCTCCACAAACCCCTCGACCTCAATGCCATTTTCCGTCACTAAGTGTAGATTTTGATCGGGGCATTCGTTGGAACGGTGACCCAATTTGCCACACCTAAAGCACTTGCCCGACATGGGCCAAACATATGGGTTCGGAAGCTTAGGGGCGGTTTTGTTGGCTCCACTCGCTTGAGCACCCCCTTCGGTCCTTGGCCCCTCAGTAGTCGTCCTCTTCGTTTGAATAGTAGGAATTGTGACTTGGGTAGCTTTTCCTTTTTCTTGAGCCTAGCTAGACGGCTCATTGGCACCTTGCGGTAACCGGAATAAGTCGGCTTATACTTCTTTAGCTCTGCCTCCAAAGCCATCTGATGGGCTTCATCCACATCCCATAATATCTACAGTCCAATCTGATCTCGAATAGACTGTTGCAACCTATCAGGATATCTAGCAACTCGTTGAGCTTCCGACTCGTTCAGATTGTTGTGATTAGCCAATCAATTAAATTCAGCCGTGTAATCATACACGGTTCTTAACCCCTGCCTACAATTCTGATAGGCATTAAATAAATGTTGCTCATAATCTTGGGGTAAAAATCTATCCATCATTAATTGTTTTATTCTGCCCCATGTTCACACAGAATACTTTCTCTGCCTCTGTTTTTTGGTCTGCAATTGATCCCACCAAACTGCAGCACCACTTTTCAATTTATACCCAACCATTTTTCTTGTTTCGATTTAGGCACCTCCATCATATTTAAAAATCTCTTGACTTTAGAAATCCAATCTAAAAATTCTTCAATATGAAGATTACCTCTAAAAGAGGGCAGATCCACATTCAGACGGTAGTCGTCGAACCATTGATTCTGTCTCTGTCAACCTCCTCTTGGTGTGACTTCAACCTCGTCTTCAGATTCGGATAGCTCACTGTCAGAAACATGATGAGGCTGGCATCTGACAACGATTTGATTTTCAACCGATTGGCATTGGACAAATCCCTCAAAAAGATCCCGATGAAGGTTAAGGGGGCAACGTTGGGCAATTCCCATTAACCCTCCCTACTTCTTGGTCGATGTTGATGGTCAGCAACTGCATTACATCATGGATCCCGGCTATGGAATCATGGAATTCCATGATCTGTGCTTGCTAATTCGTCACCATCTCCCGAAGATCAGAAAACGAGCAACGTCAATGGGTGAGTCATCCTGCTTGTTGAGTGCCATCGATCCAGACAAAACCTTGCTCTGATACCACTTGACGCAACGGAATATGCACGAGAGACTAGTTAGCGTATTAGTCCAAACGAGGAAAACGTTCAAATCCTCTAACAACCTTGAGCTCACAAGGAAATAGAGAGAAATTTTGAAATATTATTGATAGTTGATTGAATGTTTAGCCCTTAGGCATACATCATTATTTATACTAGTAGAAGTTCTATGTTAAAAGGAAATTTCTTGGAGTAGCAACCAATTAAACTACTAAAACTTCCTTATCAGATTAGGAAATAAAAACCAAATAAACTATTAAAGCTAATCAAACTAAGAAATAAAAACCAAGTAAACTACTGAAGTTTCCTAATCAAACTAGGAAATAAAAATGTGCAAAATAGGTAGCACATAATAAGATCCCAAAATTGATTAACTATTTCTTTATTTCTTCTATTTAGATTTGATACTGTCCAATTTCTTTTATCTCGAACACTTGTTCTACATCGATTATTACCATAGGAGGAAACAACTACGTACGTACATCCCGACCATTCTTTGGTCAGTTACCTTAATCTTTTAAGGATGGCTGCCCTTAGGGCATCCTGACTGGTAAAACCTTCTGGAACCCCTATCACTACATCTTGTAGCATAATTTCCTTTACACTTGATAAGCTTGCATAGTGAGTTCTCAACTCCAATTCTCTCAGCGCATTCGTCAACATCGCTGATGGATAATTCTCGTCCGGAGACAGTACTCGGACAATTGCCTCTGATCCTATTATCTTCACATCGACTTCCATAGTCATCGGAACAAGAGAAGATGGAGCCTTTTGGTCAACAGAAGTACTGAGTGTACTCTGAGTTTCTTGCATTTCTCTGCTCAGCATCCTATTATTATTAGGTTTGTTGTTGTGATGATGAGCATACTCTACCTGAAGTAGTTTCTCCTCCAAGTCCTTAATTTTGGATTTAAGATCATTGATGTACGTAACAGCATCCGAAAGTAGGGATGCTTTGTCCATTCTTGAAACCGTCGGAACCACGCTTCTAAGTGCATAGAATCTCTGGTTCAGCTTCTCCCTCCTTTGTCTCTCTGCCTCCACGTGGTTCAGTGCCATATCTTGCCCATTATTCACTGAATTATTAATAATATTATTATTTCTCGCTCTTTTTCTTGATCGGGTAGTATTGGTACAGTTGGAATATTCCACGGAAAATGAAGATGTTTCCAATATTTCTTGACCATCATCATGATCCGGTACCGCCAAGGATTGTTCTTTGATCACGACATTATTATTAAATACCGTTTCTTGGTTATCAAAAAGGGACCCTTTCTGACCACCTAAAGGGCCAATATTGTCACGAGATAGAGATACTACTGCATGTGATGATTGGCCACCGAAGAGAGAGCTGCAGAGCTGCAAAAGTCCAGTGTCTTCCTCTATGGTATCCGTGGATCCCAATTCCACGGTTCCCCGTGGAGTTGAAATGCAGACAAAAGTTTTGATTCCATGCGAGTGAGCTTCTTTCACTCTCTCGCAATTGTAGAACTGCAAGTCATGTTCTGCTACTAACCACTCGTAGGAACCGGAACTGAAAGTCCGGACAAGAAGGTCATCAGGGCCAACAAAGGATCTGGTAACTGAGAGCATGTAAAACCATTCCAAATCAGCAACATCCCCGGCACTGTCGAAGAACCCATCATTCATATTGTTGTTTAAAGTACTGTCCCAGCTGAGAAAGCAGGATTGGATGTCTCGAATTCCCCTTTTTCTTTCAAAATGGTCATGAGTCCCGCCGGGCCTCTGAGCTTGCTGTAATCCAATATTTCCATGAATATTAGTATAGGATTTGGTGCCTTGGAAATTCCCATCACCCCATGATAAAACAAGGCGGCCATCTCCTTCTCTCGTAGCTTGCCAGAAGATGGCGTAATTCCAGGCATGGCTACTGTTTTGTATGATGGAATGCAAGAGCCTCTTTGGTGGTGGGATATTGGATAGTGTTGGCTCGGAGGGGAGTAGAGGTGAAGATGAGGAGGAGACAATAACTTCCATTGTTGTTCTTTAATTTGGTGGTTTTCTTCTGATAATTGAAAGAGAATATTGAACTTCTTGTAAGGAATAACTGAAAAATATATTAGGTCTATTTATATAGAGTAATAGAAGATATACATATAAAACATTAAACACGTGAGTCTTGGATTGCATTTCGGTTTCTTCAATTTAGGAGGAGGAACTTTGACGTGGATACGTACATATTTTTGGTGGGCGTGGGAGTCCACATGGAGCCACAATACAGAAATATATAAATTTTTAACCAAATATCATTTGTTCCCTTCCCTAGCATTAATTCTTTCCAGCCATTTGAACGTCCTTTGGACGTCCTGGAAAGATGTTATTGGGACCTGCTGTGTCTCTCCATCTAAACACTGCATTTGGACAATATCCAGCATATATAATATACTTATTAACTTCTTCGTTTTTTGAAGCGATGTCTGAGTCAGATTTATACACAGTATTTTGATTATTCTCTTTATAAGGTTGAGTTGGATCCATCCTATAAGAATTTAAACTCATATAAATTGACTTACCAATATTAAAATACGTATAAGGATAGGGTTATAGCAAAAAATAAAATTTAATTATTGAAAATAACATTGTTAACGGACTGTTTAGGAAAATTTTCATGTTTCGAACGTCTCACATCTTATTTTAAAACATTAATTTTAAGATGATTTAAAATTAGAAGACAAAATAATCAATTTTAGATGGAGAGAATATAATAAATAAAATAATCGAAAAATTTCGGTTAAAAAAAGAAAACACAAAGTTTTCCCGGTCATAGTAAACAATTGACTTGAGTGCAAAAATGGACAAAGGCCCATATACATACGACATATGAGTTTCAAATTCATTCCAAAATTCAAAATTCTTAGGGAGACAAGGGAATCTCTCCACCAGTTGCACATCTATTTTGGGTGAAATTTCGTTTGTTCCGTCTTGAGATTTACCTTCTCATAGTATCTTATATTTTACAAAGCATTTTAATTGTTTTCAATACATGTAAAAAACCACCAACAACTTTTTTTTTTTTTTTTTTTTTTTGATGTCCAGGTTAATTTTCACGTACCTCGATATTTCGTTTATCCAGAGGGTGTTGATGAGATTCAAATTCGAGACCTATGATCTATAAGGCCAGTAGTCCATCCATTGGGATGTCCCTAAAGAGACACCATCAACGACTTTTAAATGACACCAATCTGTAAATTATCGGAACAAATATAAATATTTATATAATTGGCTCTTCAAATCACACTTTTAATTAATTAATTAATTTATTCTTTGTTTTTTGAGAATTTGATGGTAAGGGGGTTTGGTAGGCTCCTGAATCACTCACTCCCTTAACCCAGATTCTTCTTTACCCTCGAAGATATATAGAAAATATTATATAATTGATGTCTTAATCCTGGAATAACACTTTGTCTCCAGCTAGCGGCCATTTGAAAGAAAAAGAAATGAGATCAGAGAAAGCGTTAGATGAATTGCACAAATTGGGTGCATGAATACCAATTTAAGCGTTAGATGAATTGCACAAAAGCCATTTAAACTGTCGTTGTGGGGTCTCTTCAGGACATCTCAATGAGTGGAGTGACGAGTGCGAAGATTATAAGTCTCGAGTTTCTAATACTACATTATTTAAAATATACGAGTCATAGATAATCGATATCACTACTAGCATCATAGAGTATATTTTAATTAGTTCTATTTTTATTTTCAAATTCTCTCAATAATATCATTTTTATTTTTATTATTATTAAAAAAAAAAAAATACACCCAGCTCACTATATTATTAATCTAAGAATAATTATATAAATTAGCTAGTAATTGGTCATTGGTATTGATTGGCTTAAAAAAATAGTTAGTGAAGCAATCGGTAGTTGGTCCGAGAATATGTACTGTGTTGCACACCCATCCACCATCGTGGAAGTGCCCTTTATAGTAATAATGGTAAAGGTCGGGGCGGCGAACTTCCATATTCAGCTTGTATGTAAATGAACCCACCGGTAATATTCACCTTCCATTCTTGCAATATATGGGGAAATGATATGCCTTCTCTTTCTTAGTTGTAACCAAAATTACTTTGATTAGAGAGAGCGACGCTTTATAAGTACTCCTACTACTAATCACAAATCTTGCTTGTAATTTACCGGTAAAGGGCATATATATATACAATGATGGGGGCTCAAAAGTGAACATCGGATCACTCCAAAATGGTGATGATGTCAATCGACTACAACCCGAGAAGAAAGCAGCGAAGGTCACCGGAGGTGGACTGTATCTGGGAAAGTGCTCCGATGGCTAAGCCAGTATTCTGAGAGTAATCAGGTGTAATTAGTTCTTAGAGAAACTGTTTTCTTCTATTGTCTGTGTATGATTTTATTATATAAAAGAGATGATTAGGGCTCTGCTATTACATGACAGTATTCGGTTAGGACAGTTGTGAGATCCTCGAATCCCACCAACTGCTCCTATAATTATTGTCATTCACGTCTCTGTTGAAAGCTGCAACCTCCTTAATCAAATTACCTGTAAGATGATTGCGTTTTTGTGTATATTTACATGGTTTCGTGGAAAATCACAAGGGACATTTTAGTGTAATTGCAATTCAGATCTCCCATTAGCAAAGAATTCTTGTATTAAGGCTCGCAAAACCATTGGAAATATGGAGGGGGTAGTCATATGGACACACGAATTCAGATGGGACCACAACAGTCCCAAAACACGATAGTCTTGATAGGGGATGATGGTGCCGTACGTGTAGCATGTGAATAAAGTAGTATTTACAAACACAACTCCAACTTGCAATTGCAGCTCTAAAAGACTGAGAATTTGGACTTTGAAGTTCCGTCAGTGTCTTCTCCACGTTGTTTGAAACGCGTCTCCCTTCCCTGCATTACATAATTCGGTAGTTATTTGCATTCTCTCAATTGATTCCAAAATTTCATGCAAGGACACTTTAAGATGCCGCATCTCAACCCCTCTCTAATAAAAAATTGTAAAACACTAAATAAAAAAATATAGAAAGATTATAATAATTGAATAGATATAAATAATCGTAATAAGAAAAAATTATCTTAATTTTTTTTAAAATGATATGGAATGACTTAAATAATTAAGGAGGAGATGCATGCATGCAGGTAATTCATGTTTCATGTGAAGATTGGCATTTGAGATCTGACTTCTTTGAGTTTTCGGTTTCATATAAGGACGGCTCCTCTCCACCATATATCTAAACTTTCTTTAGATTGATCAGTTTGATTTGTTCATGAATTGACCGCATGTTACCCTCCTTTCCAATTTTTACGTACCTGTCCTCTAATATTGAATCTCGCAATTCGCAAGCATCAATGCATCAGAAGTACCCCATATGATCGATATAAAACCATGCAGCTGACGTACTGCCAGAATGATTGAGGAGTACCAAATTTGGAGGAAGACAAAACCAGGCTTTCGATATATACGAAACCATCGCCAGCTGCCCCTTGTCTCCTCCTCCGCTCGATCAGTTCCAATCCAAGAATCGAAAGGCACTCCCACCTCACACCTCTCTTAGTTATCTGTTTCAAAGTCTTGGGTCACCTGTTCATGACCATTCATGTCTTCATCGTCATCATCATCTCTCTCTTTGCAAAACACAAAAAAAAAAGTTAGATCGGAAGTCAACATCGCTGACGTATTTGGCCCTTATGGGCGGCTTTCTTGGTTCTTTAATCATCGTTCTTCACATGCTAAAATTTACCTGGCCGTGAATTTCACAATATTCTTTCTATTTACACGCACTCAATATTTCTACTATATATCCCTGTTTCGTTTTTGTCATTACCGATGAGAATGGTTAGGAGTGGAAAAATGAGGATCAATTTAATGAGTACTCAGTTAATTAATATTAATCTAAATGATTAATCATTTACAAATCATCAAAAATAGTGAATACATAAATGATTAATGATTTAATTTTAAGTTTGAATATTAACTTATGTTATATTTTTAGCTTGATATTCTTAACTTAAATCATTATATAGTCACCCAATTATTCATATCCCACACCCAGCCCACTACCGCCAATACACTATTGGTTATTACTTTTTTCTTCACATTATTATTCATGTAATTAAAAAGATTCTATGAAATTTTTAATTTGATTATTAATTTTTTCCCTTATCTTTTATCTATTTTTTTAGTTAGCTACTTTAATTATCACTTATCATTATATGAAAATCCTATACAAATAAATAGGTTTCTTGTAAGTTTGACTATATATGTGTATGAGGATACGAAATGATTTCATATGATAGTAAAAATCAATAAGTACTCCACCAATTAAGACAGAATAAATGGCTTAATATACTTCTTCTGATTTTTTCACAATAATTCACATATTATAAGGATCTTTTGGTTAAAAATTTTTTAAAACATTTCTTGAGCATTTCATAAAATGATAAAAGAAAAAGGGGAAAAATAAATAATCTCCTAATATTAATATTTGTGGTTGTGGTTGTGTTTGTGTTTATATTTTTATATTTTTAGTTGAATAGTTCACAATAAAACTTGATGGAGTTTATCTTTCCTATTGCTATCTAGGTAATAAAATTAAATTTTATTAACATATAATACAAAACTAAAGATATACTCTTGGACGTCATGCAATGGTCCTGCTGTGAGTCTAATACAATCCAAAAGGGAGGCTACTTCAGCTCCATTGATAAAATCTTCCAAGAACTGCAGAAGTATTTCACTCTTTTAGATGTGAAAAAAGGAGGAAGAAATCCCAAAAAAATAAATGCAAGTGTCAAAAGAGAATATTTTGTGCATAACGTGCCCACTACAGTTGGGTCTGGAAAGGGTCATGTTTAGACACCCTAGATCATATCGACTTTGAAGAAACACCTAAAGAGCTCTAGATAAACAGGGACTTTGTACAAATAGAAGATCGCTATGAAACCTATAATGGTTCTAATAGCTTTGGGAACAAGCTGAGCAATAGGAAATCTTTAGAAATAAGCAATATCAAGAAAGAGGGGATGCAAGTAAGGACGTAGATAAATTATTGAATTGACGTTTATAGTATTTTAAATAACATTGAGTCCAAACCGATAGCCATAACATTTCTACTTGCCCCAAATAATACAACATAGCACCCACCAAGGCCTTCCCTATCAGCATGTGATCCAAGCTGTCGGAGACTTTAACATTATTTTAGAAAGAAGGGATGGTTGATGTATTTGGACAACTTATTATACTGAAGCCTTGAGTTTCAATGGAAAATAAATATCCAAACACTCAAGAGAAGAAGGATGAGAGAGGAAAAATATTTACTTAAGTTATTAACTTTTTTTTTTAATTCATTTCAAATCAAGCAAGTAATTTTCAATTCCACACAAGTGATAATTTTACATTAATTTT
>JAOXNR010053708.1:0-10843 GCA_028571225.1 Parsonsia alboflavescens | reverse complement strand
AACTTTATTAATCCTATGTAATGTATATTCGATTGTGTTTAACATGACCAATTTTATGTGGCAGGATGAAAAAGTTCCAAGAATACGCGACTTTATTGTTGAAAAGGAATCAATGACTAATATGACAGTGGATTAAGGCCACCAAAAAGTGCAATTTTTTTTTTTTTTTTTGGAGAGATAAATGTGTAAAAAAATCCAATGTAAGTGTACATTTTTAAGGGTAATATTGGTGGAAATTTAATTGTTTCCATTGCATTCTTATGTATAGATGATAAGTGGTAAGTGACTTGTTAAATATTAATGCCTAAAAGAAGTCATAAATGACTTTCGCCTGAGATGTCATACATGATTTAATCGAATCCGAATAAGTAATCAAATCACAATGGTGATATTTCTTTAAAAAATGTTCACATTAGATTTTTTTTTATTACCTATATTACAATATATGTAAACTTAAATATTTAAATAAGAGAGAATATTATTTTGACATAATATTGATAAAAAGATTATAACATATTGAATTTATTTCTGTTCTTTTTATCCATTATTATACTTCCTAGTTGAAATGTCATACATCCTCCACGAAATTTATTTTAAAACTTTTCTCTTTAACTAAAAACTATATATATTATAAGTTCATTCAAATATGTTTTCCACTATAGATATATGACTCTCCTTTTTAAGTCTAATTGTTAGAGCTTCATTAAAAAATTTAGTTTGCTATACAAATAAATATGGCTTTTATATAGTATTGAAATACAATAATTGCATGCTCATTAAATTTATAAGATATATTTCATCCATTCGAAATTGAATTACATATTTTCAATTTCCCGAATTTCAAAAAAGAAAAACTTTAATTAAATTTTCAATATCAATTTTTTTTATAAAATTTTAATTAATTTAAAAAAATTAAATATTTAATTTCAAACAAATTCAGTAATTGCACATGCATACTAAATTTATTAAAAGGATGTTATATATATAGTATTAATATTAATAAACTTGCTATTTTTATTCATAATTATTATTCTCTCTATTTAAAATCAAAAATCTCATTTTCTAAATTAGATAAATTTTTGCTAAGAAAATTTACATTATAATTTAAAAATAAATTAAATTAAATTTTTTTAATTAAAATAGGTGTAAATCAAACACAAAATTCCTTATTTGGAAAGGAGGAAGTATTAAACTTCCTTGCCATGAAAATAAATCTTCTTTTGACGGGGTAGATTTGGAAGATTGGCTGGCAGGCAAGTGGGATGGGTCCTTAACTCTACAATGATTGCTGATAATTGACAGTGACGCATACGGGTGTCATTAATTTTAAAGCAGAATCCCGTGGGTTGTTTATTTACTTTGTCAGTTTTTGTTGAGGAATCAATTTGGGTTCTGCAAAGGGAAAATGGATGTGTCTAATGTAGTAGAATTTGCTGTTGTTCCAGTTGATATTGCCCTCAAAATAGTTGAATCCCTTCAGGTTAATTTCTTTCTATTTTGCAATTTTTTGTTGATTTTTTCTATTTTCTGATATGGGTTTTTTGGAAGTGATTTGAATCTCTTGTGTTCTTGAAGGTATGGGACGTCTGTTCATTGGGCAGCTGCTCCAGGTTCTGGGAGGAAGTGTGTGGGAGTGATTTTGTGTGGGAATGTCTGAGCAGGGAGAGATGGCCTGGAAATGCATTGGATAAAGAATTTTCAGCCTATGAAATCCAGAGACTTGAGCTTGATCAATCAATTCGTACCAGTATGAAGAAGGTTTGTGACTCCAACTGATCTTGCCTTTATATTCTTTTATTATCACAGAGTTCGGTCTATGTAAATTTCTGTTGTTCTGATCTCTGGGCAGGTTAAAGGGCCTCCATATAAATTACATGATTTCTAGGCTTTATGCTTTTTCAATTGGTTAGGAAAAGGAAAAGAACAGATACCAAAGACACTTGATTTGGAGTTGGTGTTGCTATGGTTCAATTTTGAATGCCCTAAGAGCCCTGATGGTTAGTCTGGAAAGAACTGACTAGATCTGTGGTGGACATCCTAATCTTTCTTGAATTGAAGGGGCAAAAGGAAAAAGAGACAATACTAAGTAAAGAAACTTTTTTTTTTCTTGGTTTGGTTTATCAGAATGTGAAGGATTGTGTTATGATTAGATATTCTGGGTAATGCATTTAAATAAAATATTACTATGTTGTTGATTGGGATCAGTTTGCGTCCTGGCAAACTGTTTCTTCGTTGTGGGAGTTTTACATGTTTGCTTTTGGGTTTGTTTAAAAATTCCCACTTTGTTGTTCATGGGACATTTTTTTTTTAATGTGGAGATGAAGTTGGTCTTCTATGTTATTTATTTATTCGTTTTTTATTTATATAATCTAATGTTTCTTGTCCATTCAGTTGCAATTCTTGTCTGGAGAAATTATTGATTGTAACATCAGGATATTTAAACACATTTAGGGATGGAGAGGCTTCTACAAGATGAAACACGAAGACATGGCAAGAAAAGCAAACCTAATAGTTGGACATTTGCAACAAAAAGAGTTATCCTGCGAATCTGTTGATGTTGTTGATTATATTAAAGCTATTGAAGACCTACACGCTATGCAATTTTCTTTTAAGGATATTGGATTGCTCCTTTTCAAACCTAAGTTCAATGTGCTGGTCAATTTAGCTGCATTGCACTATTGCTTGAAGAAGCTCAACCTACCAGTGAGTATTATGATTTCAATGTTCTTATCTTTCATCATTGTTTCGAAATTATCTTCACATTTTCTTTCTGGAGGTTGATTTACCTTTCTAAGCTCAATGCATTTGACTTGTAGTCCGTTTTGCTTGTGGAGTTTTAAGTGAAGAGGAGAATTTTGTCTTTATCGCATTGGGGTGGGCAAAGTTCTTTTTTTTTTCCTTTGCTATTGGATGAATGATATGTCTATAATGTAGGTAGAAGAGTTCCATATGTCTATAGCTCTTACGAAGTTTGAATTTAAAACGTTCGAAGGATAGAGTTGATGGTAGAAGTGGTAGGTTCTTATGAACTTATAAATTGAAGATCCAAGAGGACGTAGCTAAATCTTGGTGGTGTTGTGACCATATTGTTTTTGTGGTACCAGAACCACGATATAATTCTCATTTTCACATTTCTTTCTTTCTTTTTTTCCTTTCCTTCGGAAGCCACAAATAGTTTTATGTCTCTCATATGCAAGTGTTATTTGTTTTGTGTCAATGTTGAATCTTGAATCTTGATTGCAGGCTAACCTATCTGTTTGACAATCCTAGACAGTACTGTTTCAGTGTTTGATATCTAATTCTTGGGTATTCTAATGTGAAAAGGTTGTGTTGAAGAACTGCAAATATCTCTGGAACCAGAGAAACAGAATGTTCCCTAATACATTAGTTTTTTTTGTCTGAAAGTTATTCGTAGTCCTCTGTCATTACAAACCATGTTATTCATATGCATGCACAGAATACTGAATGATGTGAAACTTTAGGAGTTGGAACTCATTGTATTCTATATAAATATATCTTGGATTGATCATCTCTACTCACTTGTTTTCATTTTTGCATGATGCAGACCTTGAATTATCTCTAATGAGTTTGGAAATTTATAGGCGGAAATTGTCATGGAAGCGCTGAGCAGTCATGAAGTAGAAAAAAGGCAGATATGTATTCAGTGGAAGAGGCTGCATAGGCGTTTTGGCATCACCCGTTTTCCAGACAATCTTCATTCCATCATTATCTCCCTAGGAGAGCTTACAGATGCTGAATGTGCAGTGTTTTTATTGCTTCAAAGAGGTGTCTACAACAACTGGTCACAGTTTCAGATCTCTGCTGTTTAACCTGTGGCCTGTAGAGCATGCCTTGAAAGAATTTGTAAGAATTTCTAATAGCAGATGTGATTTGTGAATAGAGAGAGAGAGATGCCTTGGAACATATGAAGTTTCTATCACTCTCTCTTGCAATTTACATAACCAATCAAATGTAATAACAATTGCACATTCTGAGGTCTATTGATATGATTCCTCAATGCTAAATACATCAATCTCCTTGGCTTCTTCTTCACATACCTGCACATTTTGCTGCTGCTCATACTCCCCGTTGCCCATTTCTTTCTTTCTTTTTTTACTGCCACCCCTCCCCTATCCCTTCCTAAACCCCACCCCTAGAGGATCAACGGTGGTTATCTATTTACCCTAGTCATGTTTCTAGATAAAGACCTATCGATCCAAATTACTCCTGATGCCCTTGATTACGACCTCCGAAAACCCTTTATACTTGTTGTGTTTTGAGCTCAGGAATAGAGCTATCAATTGGGCTAGCCTGCTCAACTTGGTCCCAATCTCAAGTGTCAGAAAATTTAAAGGGTCGAGATAGTTAATCCCATTTTTTGAAAGGCAATCAAAATTCTAATTTAATTCAACCTCACAAGGACCAAGGATCAGGATGACCAAGCACTTACATAATATAATATAATATATATATATATATATATGCATACGGTTTTGCTAAAGCGCGCTCCGGATGAATGCTCCAACCGTTGCCGTAACGGAATTCTTGCTACAGTGCTCATGCAGCCAACCAAGCGGAGTAAGAATTCCGTTATGGTAACGGTTGGAGCGTGTATTAAGACGCGCGCCTTAGCAAATCCGTTTATATGTATATATATAAATATATATATATATTTAATTTTTTTATAATACTTTTTTCTTACCTTAAATATTCTAAATAAAACATTTCAATTTTTACACTACTTTTAAAAAATGAAAAAATAGTAAATGAAATGAATAGAAAATTAGAGAAAAATGTACAAAATTATTAAATACAAACCAAACACCAAAGTAAAAAACTCAATTTTAGGATTTAAAATTCATTACGGACGGTCCAAAAAAGAAAAAACTAAACAACGAATTTGAGTTTCAATAAGAAAAAAAATTATTATTATAAATAATAATGCTGTAATAGTAATAGAAAGTATATACTTTTTAAAATATAATAAATAAATTATAAAATAAAATAACCTTTTTAACATATTTAATTAGGATAATCCAGCCCAACTCTCTCTAAACTCTCGTTGACCCTTGTGGGACGAGTTAAAAACCTTTATTGCAATTGGGATCAGGTTTTTAAAATCCAACGATTAAAAAATCTGGAATAGGATCGAGCCGGCCTATGGCCATTTTGACAACTCTACTCGAGACCTATGGGTCTAAAGTGCTCCTAATGCCCTTGATTTTGTTGGGTTTGAAGATTTTCTGAAATGTACTGTAATTAGAATTCTAATTTATACGTCTGGGAGAAGTCTACATAAATTATAATTGGAATTTTAGTTAGTATCAAGTTTGGATTATTATAAATATCCTACTCAAAGTAAGCTATTGCCAACATTGTTACTGCTATGCATCATAGGTAACCTACCCATGTGTTGGTGGTTTCCTAAAAGAGTGCCCTCTTTTGAAGGATGGAGTGATTCCTTCTTTGAGGATGATGTTGTTGTCGGTGGGAGGATTTGTAATTTTCTATGTGCAAATTACAAAACGAAATTTGTCATTTGAATCGTGAATTTCTCTCCTATTATTATTGTGAATTTTCGTTCCATCAGATTGATGTTCGTGGACTGGGCCAACAGATTTAAAGCCCAGGAGGAACTTTTTGATGAGCTTCAGATCAAACTGGACTGAATGCTGGATTGTCCTTTTGCCTGAACTTCATCAACTCAAAGAAAGTCTGCAACTTTTAGTTGATCAGACAGAAAGAGAAAAAACATGGCTGGATAACATTGGAATAGAAAAAAAAAAAATAGAAAAAAAAAGTTCCTTCGTTATTTTTTTATTTCTCCTCTATCCCAAAGTTCCCTTTTTTCTTTAAAAATAAAAAAGAAAGAAAAAAAGTCTTACCTTACAATAACTTTACAAAAACAGAGGGCTGTTTTCGCATTTATCCAATTTGAGGGGAAAGATTTCAATATTATCCATTTCTATATAACATTTCAAAATTTATCCAACTGTAAAACTAACTTTTTACTCTATATCCATTTTGACTTTTTCCTTTTAAAAAAAAAGACAAAACTAACCTTTATTAACTTTTATCATGTAGTTACTATATGCCCTTAATATTCAAAACAGCCCAACTACCATTACACTGCTATAAAACTTAATTGAAGACCATACAACTACTGCATCATTGATTGTTGAAAGTTAAATTTGAAAGGAACTCGCTTTCTCAGTTGAAATAAAAAACAAGCGGCAGTTGGGTTTGAGTTCAAAAGAGGAGTTGGTTTTTTTCTTCACAAGATCAAGCTTGCATCATTCAATTTGAGTTTGAATTCAGTTTGTTTTTATTTTTTGCTGTTATAGTATTTGATGGTTGAGTTTTGATTCCTAAGTGTCGCTGGGTTTCCCTAGTCATCCATTTTGTGTTGTTTGTTTGGTATAAGGAAGGAAAGAAAAAAAGATGCTTACGTTGAGTGTTTGAAGTAATGGCCGACCTTCGACAGGTCTATCAGAATTTCGGGAGGCACAACTGACCTTCAAGCCTATTTGGAAGCCTATTCCGACCTTCAGCAGATAAAATCGACCTTCAGATAATTATACCGACCTTCCATCAAAAAAGCATTTTTCTCATTTCCGAACTCATATCTCATCTCCCCATTTGTTTATATAACTATTTTGCATCCAAGACATGTCACTGTCACTGTCACTGTCAAACTACATATCGAGGCATGTCACTGTCAGAGTTCAAATGCAACAGGAAACAAAAATGGTGCATCTGAAATCTAGACATGTCACTGTCACTATCATTGTCCTATTTTCATGACTTGTAATTATTTTCATATTCTTTTTATATGATTCATGACTTATAATTTTTTTCATATTAATCTTCATTTGTAGTTTTTTCATATTATTTTTATTTATACAATATAAATAAAACAACTAATGTAATTTCAGTTTCATTTACATAATTTACACGTTGTCCAAAATATATATATGATATAAAACAAAAAATCACTGGGACAGAAATCTATATACTATTGCCATAATCAAACGTGATCAGTGTCTTCTCGTCCCTGATGCGCTGGCGTGCATTTGGAATATCCTCTAGTGATGGTATTGTCCCAACATACCCTCTTAGCAATTGTGCCATGTAATATGCAATGTAGACCCTACAGCTAGTCGAATCAAGCAGACTCGGAAGGGCTTTAATGTCAAAAAATTCATATCCGAACTTGGCAGGTGGAGCAGCAGCAACTCTTATTTTGGAATAATAGTCGGCCTGTATCAGACGGTGTGGCAACATCCTATAGACCGGATCCAACAACTCTATCATGCCTGCCTTCACCATTTTATCCTGTGCTGGCCTCGGATCATATAGAGTGACCTTCACCTTCTTCGGCGAGATCTGTAGAAGTATCTAGTGATTCTTGTGGCAATATGGCATCAAGACCTATAAACAGATTGGAAAATATTAAATTATTTTAAAATGAAATGTAACTTAAAATAAATTAAAAAAATAGTAAATATGTTTATTACCTCATCGACCCACAACCAGGCGACCTCATTGTCATCCCCGAGTCCTTTTACTCAACTGATGGAACCTTCATCGAACTTGTGGGTCTCAGGCTTCCCTCCAGTGGATGTAGAAACGAAAGTGGAATGATGTCATTTTTAATCGCTATTATATAGACAAAATACTTTATACACTCTATAAAAATAAACAAAATACTTATGTAGAGATAAGGCAGGACAATGGTGAACCTCTCCTATATAGGGTAGGCATCCAGATTCACTGTAGCTGCCCGTCAGAGCCCTTTGATAAACTGATCAACATGAGGGTCCTCCAACTCTTGAGTGTAATCCCCAACGATAATCAAAAAGTTCCCGTCAAAGGAGAGGAATCCCCTCGTCAAGCGGCTGCCACAAAAAAACCAAACCACAATTGTTAAAAAATATAAATAATAACTCTAACATACTAAAAAAGACACAGTAACTTAATTATGAAGAGAAATCTAAATTGTATTAACAGAATGCATGTAAATACCTCTCCAATTCCCTCGAAGAGCAGAAATTATCCAAGTGGCTCCGGTTTTAGGGAGTGTCCACTAGAGATACCATAAAGTCCTCAATTGGCATCCCTACTAGACCTGCCTCTCTCTTTTTTTCCGTTATGGCCTTCTTCTTTGGAGGCCCATAATGTATATGTGAGAGGGGTCCGTTAAAGGTAACTGGAGGCTTGCAGCTCGGACCTTGGTTCGAACAGTACGTCCTTCCTCCTGAAATAATTTTAAATCAAATTATTAGAACGTAAATAAATTAAATGAAAGACACTTGAACCAGACATATAGATATGAAGTCAAAAAAATACTAAGAAACTTAGCTAATTATGTCATGTCTCACCTGAACAATAGGGTCGGATACAACAGTATTAGGTCGAGCGGGCGAAGCCACCCTCTCACCCGCATCACCTTCCGTCTGCTATTTTAAAATAAATTAACTAACTATGAAAATTGGTCTACCTATGAAATATTCAAAAATAGAGAGATGCTTAATCTAACCTGATCTGTAGTCTGAAACTCGATTGGAGCGTGTGGATCTGCCACCTCCCTCTCAAAGGCTTCGTCCTTCGTCTGATATTTAAAATGAATTAACTAACTACGAAAATTGGTTCACGTATGAAATATTAAAAAACAGAGAGATGTTTGATGTAACCTGATCGCTCGTCCGGACCTCAACTAGAGCTGGTGGATCTTTCACCTCCCTCTCACAAGCATCTCCCTTTGGTTGTTAGGCACAAAAAATGTCAAGAATAGTACCTTCCTTTGTGCACTTGTACAAATGGATCCGACATTGCTCTGAGTATTTCTCCTGCATCATTAATATTTTGATACTTTAGGCTTGTCAAATAAGCTCATCTTCCTTTTGTAAGATAGCTTTTCCCTTTAGCACCAGATAGGATTATTTGTCGATTTTGTCTCAACTTTTGTCAAAGCCTTCCACAATAGACTGTTCTGGTTGTGCAGTACGTGACCCTCATCAAGTATTAGAATGCTAGGCATCTCAAGGAGAATTTTTCTGAATTTCTCCACCTGTTGCCCCTTCCTACTTTCACAATGAAAGTACGCATCATTTAAATTGTAAAACGGGGTATTGATTTTCCATTTCTTTAACTCGTCAGCCCAAGCACGGACCATGGTAAAAGGAGCCATAATTACAGGACGGCAAGTTGGATACCCTTTCATTCATGCCATGAGGAAAACAATAACCACAAAACTTTCTCCCATACCAGGAGACTATTGCTCGGCACAGGGAAAAGTTCCCTGACTATTGTTGCCCTTGTGACATTCATGATCCATATCTTTGTAAATATAAAAAAATAAATAAATAATTCACTAGATTGACGTTAAATTAAACTAAGTACAATAAATAAAATATGCTCCAAACAATTTGTTATCGTATGAAAAATTATTATTTGAATCCTAAATATAATATTTCAAGGAAAAATATATAATAATTTATTATTTAAAACCATTGTATAAAACTTTACCCCGAATATTTTAATTTTAAAAAATATTATAGTTATAACTTATTATTATTATTTTTAGTAGATAGACATTGGTGGAGTCATTATAATATTATTATTTTACTTTCTTAATATAAAGTAAAATGTATTTTTATTTATAAAAAAAAAAATAAGTCAAGACAATTATTCTAAAATATTATGCATTAAAATACATTGAATAATTAAATTCAATTATACACTGACAGTATAGACTAACATTCTACAATTATAATAAATCATTGTAAAGTACAGTGATAGTTTAATAATAATAATAATAATAATAATAATTTAAGTTTTGATTTATTTCATTTAGAATTTAATAATAATAAGAACATTTTTATTTAATTTAAAATTTAATAAAATTAATTTTTATTTAATTTCAAATTTAATAATATAACTTTTTATTTTTATTTAAAATTATATAATAATAATGAGAATTTATTAATAATTTTAAAATAATAATGAACAGAATTTCTATAGATTATCCCGACCTTCATTGATATTTAAAATAATAATAATGAAATAATAATGGATCGACCTTCCACACATTATATCGACCTTCTATAGATTATCCCGACCTTCAGTGATATTTAAAATAATAATCATGAAATAAAAATGTACCGGCCTTATATAGATTATCTTGACCTTTAGTGATATTTTAAATTTTATAATAATAATAATAATGGGCCGACCTTCCATAGGTTATACCGACCTTCCATAGATTATCTTGACCTTCCATTTATCCACAAATATGCCTCCAAATAGGCTTAACATTCCTCAAGTATCAACAAAAAAAAAATTTTTTTAAAGAAGAAGTACAAATCGAGGCATACGATAGTTAAAATTTCCAATTCAAAAGCAATAAACAAAAAGATGACAGAAATGATGCAAAGGGAAACTAACAATCACAGCACAACCATTTGCATAATCATGGAGGGGAAACAATTTTAAATGATGCAAAGGGGATTTACCTGTAGCCAAAGAGGTGCGGGTGAAACCTTTTCTTTTTTTGCTGCAGTCTTAAGTGCTTCTCCCTAAAGGGATTCTGGTAAGGTAGAATGACAAATCATACTCCTTGCCATGTCCTTAAGCGTCCTTTTTCGCCGATACACCATTCATTGTGGGTGAACCCAGTGTAGTGTATTGTGGGATGATATCGCATTCCTCTAGGAATTTAGTAGAATTCCCTGGATGTTGTTCACCTGAACCATCATATACCATAGTACTCACCACCGAGGTCAGATCTGATGCTTTTAATTCTTTTGCCAAGTTGGTTTTCAACTTCGGCTTTATGTGTTTT
>JAOXNR010053707.1:0-13724 GCA_028571225.1 Parsonsia alboflavescens | reverse complement strand
TTAATTATTGTAGGGCTTGAATAAAATAATGAAGTGGATTTATTTTTATTTGTCTTATAATTAATTTGGACTTAGGTTCATGAGATAATTATTTAATGGGCTAAGAATAAAAATAAATAATGGGCTTTAATTAAAGGGCCAAAATAATTATGTTGGGTTCATGATCCGATGAATAATTATTGGAATGATCCGATGAATAATTATTGGAAATTTAATTAAATAAAAGGATTGTTGGGCCGTTGGGCTCTTGGCCCATAGAAAACCCATATTTCTAATTTAGTTATTTAAAGGATTATTGATTAATCCAGTAATAACTAGGGGGAAAAAAATGATCATTCTGAAACCCTAAAAAAAAAAAATCAGAACTGACATAATTTTTCTATCTGTATAAAAATTACGGTATGTCTGTTTTCCTCCAGTC
The DNA here is from genome assembly GCA_028571225.1 of Parsonsia alboflavescens. Classification (NCBI taxonomy): domain Eukaryota; kingdom Viridiplantae; phylum Streptophyta; class Magnoliopsida; order Gentianales; family Apocynaceae; genus Parsonsia; species Parsonsia alboflavescens. The sequence goes on along the minus strand of JAOXNR010053707.1, from coordinate 13,303 downwards.
CACTTATAGAATTCTCTGGTCTTCTATTTTCCTTTCTATTCACCCAAACAGATAGGGAATAGATTAGAAGATCTTCTGCATAGTAGATCAAGACGTCTATATCCATTCCGCAGGACAGATCCACGAATCATCAAAAAGGTATTGTTCATCCACGAATCATCAAAAAGGTATTGTTCTCGATCTATTATCATTTGAGAGAAAAAATTTTAAAATCCTGGGACTCCAAATCTCATTTCCTTGTGGATTCGGGTTCCGGTTCCCTAGAGTGATAACCCTCCTGATTGGGAAAAGTTGGGATGGATATTCGTTATTGTTTCCTACTTTGAGATAATTTGAACCTATGTTATGTACGTAAAGCTATGTATTGGAAATGAATTTGTAATTGGGTTGCCATCCCAAATATGATTTGAAGTTATCGTTTTAAATTATTATTTCTATAGTTATGTCAAAGAATTCTTGTGCGTATATCGTGTATATTGTTTTAAAATAAATCTGTCTTATTTGATGAGAAAGGCTAGAAATTGCTTACTAAGTCAGTGTTAGCTCATCAGAGTTTTTCTGCATGTTTTTTAGGGACCTTTTTAGTTCGAGATTTTGATATTGAGTATATCTATTTGATCTTTGGTATAATAAGCCTTTGCTTAGAGGTAGTTTGACTTTGAGGCTTTTATGTTGTATTTTGATGTTTACTTTTATGGAATTAGGATTCTTTTGATGTTTCAATAAACTTTTGGGATTTTAGTATTTTTGTTTTGAAGATCAATATATTGAATAGTTATTTTCTTTTTGGGATGTTTTGTATTCAATTGTAGCCTTGCATGCTAGATTAACCTAATACCCAACGTATTGCACCTGGTCATTGGGTGTGACACCTAGACCTCTTAAATCCCCGATTGGGGAAAGAGACAAGAGCAAGTTCAGTCAATATCATAGACATTATGCCCATGTCACGGAGGATTTCTTTGACCTCAAGAGAGAGATCGAGAGACACATCAAAGTAGGTCAATTTTAAAAATTTTTATTGAAAGCTAGAGGTACAGCCAACCAGCGACCTCCAAAAGCCCCTCAAAGACCTCTAATCGAAGAAATTAATGCCATTGAAAGGTGGTCTAAATGAGCTCGAGTAACAAATGTTGAACCCCTAACGATTTCGTTGCAAATAAGAGACTTCCTAGTTCGAAAGATCTTGGTACATACAGGAAGTGCAATCAATGTTTTCTACAAGAAGGCCTTTGACTAGATTGGTTTGAACAAAATCTTAGGTCAAACACTGCATTCACGAGCTTCAGTTGAAGCATGACCTATTCTGAAGGAATCCTTAGAATTTCAAAATCGGTCTATATTAATGCCAAAGGAATCACAAAGGTCATAGACTGGCTCGTGGTGGATGCCTTTAGAATATACAATACCTTCCTTGGCAAAAATATGGTGTTGGACTTACAAGGTGAGATCCCCCTCGTATGCTAAAGCATGAAAATACAGGTCGTGATGAATGGATCACCTTGAAAGGTGATAGGAAAATGGCTTCAGAGTGTTACTTGATAGAAAAAGATACTTGATTTGATAACAACGATACAAAGATGTCCAAGGTAGATTTCTCTGGCCTGCCTCAAGAGGATGAAAAAACCCCAACTAAGGTAGCTAGAAAAAAAGAACGAGTGCATGTAAATCCATAATTCCTTGACAAAGGGATCAAAATTGCATATTCACTTTCCTCCATAATAAAAGGAAAGCTATTAGATTCTCTACAAGAGTACTTGAAGGTCTTTTCTTGGATACCAATAGATCTCGAAGGGATTGGCAGAAGCATTGCAGAGCACAAGGTAAGTCTTTGACCAAGAATCAATCTAGTGAAGCAAAAAAGGAAGACCTTCGCTCCAGATAGAAATCAGGTCATAGCTCGAGAAGTCTAAGATCTTCTTGATGCAAGGATAGTAAAAAAGGTTCTTCACCTTGAATGGTTAGTTAATCCAATTGTGGTACCTAAAAAAGAAGGATCACGGAGAATGTGTGTGGATTTCAGTTCACTCAACAAATATTGTCAAAAAGACTCTATCCACTTCCCAGCATTGATCAGATAGTAGATTCAACTGCAGGATGCTAGTGGATGTGTTTTCTGAATGCTTACAAAGGCTATCACCAAATCCCAATGGCATTGGAACACATGGAGAAGACCTCTTTCATAATAGAGGTTAGAACTTATTACCATACCAAAATGCGATTTGGATTGAAAAATGTAGGAGCCAAGTTCCAAAGAGCTATGCACAAGGTCTTCAACCAACAACTTGGAAGAAATATTGAGTTCTACGTAGACCTACCTGAAACTCGAGAATCAAATGTATGGACAATGTACACCAATGGTTCAATAGAAAAAGACAACTTAAGTGCAGGAATAGTATTGATCAGCCCTTGGGGAGTGAGAATCCCCTATGTTATGAAATACAAATTCTCAACTTCATAATGTGAGGCGTTACTAGCAAGTCTAGGACTAGCTCAAGCTCTATAAGTGCAAAACCTACATGTGAAAGTAGACTCATAGGTCATGGCCAGCCAGATCGTGGTAACATATGAAGCTAAAGAGGTCAACATGGTACAATATCTCAAGCAAGTAAGAGAACATTTTATCATTGAACAAATACCTAGAGGATAGAATGTGGAAGATGACATCCTGTCCAAGGTTTACCATGAACATGAAAGTACTAAAGCAAAGCACTTAGTAGAATAGTTGCATTCTCCCAGCATCAATCAAGAAGAAAGTCTAACAATTGAAGACCAGGTAGACTGGAGATGCTCTTTATACAAGCATATAAAAGATGGAGAGCTACCTGAAGATGTGATGGAAGATTAGAAACTTAAAAGATGGGCACCTCGTTACATCGTCATTGCTCAAATGCCTTGGAAAAGCAGAAGCTAAATCCGTGATTCAAGAGATACATAGGGGTATATGTGGATCACACACTGGAGATAAAACCATGGCCAAAAAGATACTTCGGATAGGATATTATTAGCCTTCTATTATGTTAGAAGTGGACAAAACAATTCAGAACTGAACCAGTTGTCAATTGCATGGCAATACGTCTCATGTTCCCTTAACGAGATATCATCCCATTAGCTCCACAATTGCTTTTGATATTTGGGGGTCGTTATATTAGGACCATTTCCTTAAGGGCATTGCTGGAGTAAACTTTTTAATAGTTGTTGTGGAGTACTTCACCAAATGGGTTGAAGTAGGACCAATGTCTATTATTTCCTCACCAAAGGTCCAATCCTTTGTATGGAGAAACATTGTATGCATATTCAGAGTTAAAAGAGCTATTATTTCAAGTAATGGCAAACAATTTATTGGTGATCCATTCGAGACTTTCTACAAAAATCTTTGAATTGAACAAAGATTGACCTCAGTAGTTCATCCTCAAGCAAAAGGATTGGAAGAAGTTACCAGTAGAACAATATTAGAGGGTCTCAAGAAGGGATTGATAGAATTAGAAGAAGAAGGTTGAAAGCCCTCTTTTCTAGAAGAAATTCCAAGTATACTTTGGGCATATTGAACAACATCTCTAAAAGCTACTGGAGAAACTCCTTTTAGTTAATGTTTTGGCCTAAAAGTTGTACTTTCGATCGAGGTTGGTATACAAACTCTACAACTTACAAAATACAAGTTAATCTTAAACAAGAGGAAGAGAAGGGCTAACCTCAACCTCAACCTCTTGGAAGAAGTCAGAAACTATGCCTTGGAATCAGACATGAGGTATAAGAAATAAGTAAAAAAAATTTCAACGAAAAGGTGAAAGAAAGAAGATTCACCGTAGGGGACATGGTCCTCAAGCAATCAGATGTAGACGAGCAAGGCCAACTTTCAATGCTCCAGAAAGGTTAAGAAGGTTTTTACCTCGTTCAAGAGTTTCATAAAGGTGGAAGTTACAAATTGTTGTACCTCGAAGGTAGACAAATTTTGAGACCTTGGAACACTTGAAGAAATTTTATGCTTAATTAAGTGCAAAGTTACAATGATCTTTTCATCTAGCCTTTCATATTTGTTTTATCCCTTTTGACCTAAGTGTGAGGTCAAAATGTCCTATCCTTGATTATGTTAATGAGCTTAAAATTCTTTCCTAGACCTTTTATGGTAATATTGTTGACCGAAGAAAATAAAAGCAAGAAAAATATATATAAGGATAGAAGAAAAAAGAAAGCTCATATAGCATTGTCAATGTTACAACACCAAAAAAAACAAAAAAACAAAAAAACAAAAAAACAAAAAAAAAATGTAGTATTTTAAGGAAGGTGCTAGCCAAAACATACTAAAGAAGGTCCTACTCCAAATCATGGACCTCTTCAATAGGATTAGTAGGGGGAATCTCTACATTGGTGGGAGGAATGTCTTTTTCTTGAGCTATGCCTTTTGGACCAGGAGAAGTGTCACTAGAATGACTTCCCGACTTATCTCAACTGAAGGAATGTTAGCAACAGGCAGCTCAGGCATAGTAATCAGGTCCCTTCCCTCCATATCTGGAAGGGCCATAGTTACCTCGCTTGGAGGGACCATGACCATTCCCTCCACAACCTGGTGAAGGGAAGGCCACAAACAGACCTCCTCTAGGCATCAATCGGAGGGAGTCTAGAGAGAGTACTGACATTACCTTTTTCCAATTTTCAAACGAAAGACGAATGTCAAAATCTCTTGTTTGTAGTCACCATCAAAGATCTCTGACCTTTGCCTCTACTTCATCACATGAACATCCGCTTCCGATGTACGTCTCATGAACAAGGCAACGGGAATAAACATGATTGAATTGCTAGATCCAATCCTGAATATGTTTTTCTATCTCTCTTAACTCTCAGTTGTTCTCTATAGAGACGTTCTCACAAACTTTCAGTTCTATTCATTCACCTCATTTTTTTGTTCTCATAAATGATATTACAAGACCTCTTATTTATAGGAGAACAAGGATGAGACCAGATTGAATAGAAAGTTGTACAACCATGGAAGTTCCAGAAGGTCCAACTTGGTGCCTAGCCAATAAAAGGTTGCCAAGTGTATGACCATGGAAGTTCCAAAAGATCCAACTTGGCGGCTATCCAATGGTTCTTTTCCCAAGCATATGACAACTTTGTTGAAAGTTGTAGAACCATGGAAGTTCCAAAAGGTCCAACTTGGCAGCTAGCCAATAGCAGGTTGCCAAGTATATGACAACTTTGTAGAAAGTTGTAGAATTATTCCTATTCATGGATTAGCCTAAACAACTTTGGCTAATTACGTTTATTTCCCAAATGAAATACTACCCATTAAGCGATACGTTCTGAATGTGTGACCCAATAGGTCCTTGTAAAATTGGCATTTGACATAGATGACATTTAATGTCAAGTACAATAGGCGTGTCTAGCAACACATTATTGCAATCCAATAAACAAGAATGTTAGTGACACGACAAAACCTTCCGTGATAAAATATCATGTCTTGATCTTTTTGTCTAAGAAGTCATAATTGAACACGAGTCATGGAACGTGTCACATTCGTAAAGTTCAATATCTCAATTCTCAACCCCGAATATATTAATTAAACCGAATAAGATAATATCTCATATCTATATATTCGAGCATGGCCATGCATTTCATAATCTCACTCAACCAAGAATACTAGACATCACTCTCTTGTTATATAATAGGGACAGATCCTTTCTTGATCATTTAACATTCCACAGCACAAATTAGGATATACTCGATACATGCCTTTATTGTCCACTCAGTTAAAAGTATGCAATCTTTCAAGTAGGAATCTCTGATGACCTCAAGTTAAAAGATGAGACATAATTATCACAATGAAATCACCCATGACACTCATATAACAATCAATGAAGTGATTTAATAGCGGGTCAATTTAGTACATGATACTCTACGTGTACCTATATGATGATTTGATAGCTCATATCCATGACGGTTGTCATCAATCAGCACATACTAGTCTCAACGTGTTATTGATATCATAATCTCAATAACACTTGACTAGGGACAATTTAAGAATAGAAATAAACTATTCTAAGGATATTACATAATTTATTTAATGAAAAGCAGATATAAAAGTAAATTACATAATGATATAAATAGCATCATGATACAAAGTTATGCCAACTAAGTAAAATCATCATACGTTCTTAGGGCATATCCAACAATCTCTCACTTGCACTAAGACCAATCATTCATGAATCTAATGCCCATAGATCTATTGTGATGTTCATGTCTCTACTGCGTTAGAGGATCAGTGACATTTTTGTCTATTGGTACTTTGCATATCTTGACATCCCCTCTCTCGATAATATCTAGAATGTATTGCCGAAGTATATGTTTGATCACAGGTGAGATCTTGGTTCCTTAGCCTGTGTAATAGCTGCATTGTTATCACAATAAACCTCCATAGGATCAATGATATTAGGAACCCCACCCCCCTAAGCTCAATGATGAACTTCTTGATCCAAACTGCCTCTTTTACTGCTTCAGAAACAGCAATATACTCAGCTTCTGTCATAGAATCAGCCACTATTGCCTGCTTTGCACTTTTCTAGCACACAGCCCCACCATTAAGGCAAAACACTAAATCTAATTGCAATCGAAAATCATCTTTATCGGTTTGAAAACTAGCATCAGTGACATTTGTTACAATAAGCTCTTCTTCACCTCCAAAGATGAATGTATCCTTACTATTTTGTAAATATCTAAGGATATTCTTAACAGCAGTCTAATGGGGTTCCCCTTTATTACCTTGGTATCTGCTTGTCATGCTCAAAGCATATGATACATCAAGACATGTACATAACATAGCATACATGATAGATCCAATAGCATATGCATATGGAAACTTACTCATGTGTTGTCTTTCTTCCTCTGTTGTAGGACATTGTCCTTTCAAAAGATTTATGCCATTTGTAATAGGCAAGAATCCTTTCTTAGATTCTTGCATGCTTAACCTCCTTAGTATTTTATCTATGTATGTACTCTGACTTAGGCCAATCAACTTTCTAGATCTATCTCTATAGATCCTTATACCCGGTACATAATTTGCTTCGCCTAAGTCTTTCATGGAAACACAACTCCCTAGCCAAGTCTTTACAGACTGTAAGGTTGGGATGTCATTTCCAATAATAAGTATGTCATCCACATACAATACCAGGAATACCACAATACTCCCATTGAATTTCTTGTAACCACAAAGTTCATCTTCAATTTTAATGAAGCCAAATTCCTTGACTGCATCATCTAAACAAAGATTTCAACTACGAGATGCTTGCATTAATCCATAAATGGATCGTTGTAGCATGCACACCTTTCCAGCATTATTCAGATCGACAAAACCATTCGGTTGTGTCATATACACATCCTCAAGAAGCTTTCCATTTAGAAAAGCAGTCTTGACGTCCATTTGCCAGATTTCATAATCATGATATGCTGCTATAGCGAGTAAGATCTTGATGGATTTGATCATAGCTAAAGGTGAAAAGGTTTCGTCATAGTCAATACCATGAACTTGTTTGAAACCTTTGGCGACCAATCACCCCTTGTAAGTATGAACTTTACCATCAATGTTGGTTTTCTTCTTGAAGACCCATTTACACCCGATGGGTTTTACCCCTTCAGGTGGATCAACCAAAGTCCAAACCTGGTGTGTACACATGGATTCCAATTCAGATCTCATCGCTTGAAGCCATTTCTGAGAGTTTGGGCCCATCATAGCTTCTTGGTAGGTAGTAGGCCCATCTTGATCTATGAGCTACATATCACCATTTTGAGATATCAAAAACCCATATCTCTGTGGTTGACGATGTGTCCTAAGTAACCTACGTGGAGCTTGTGTCTCTTGAGCAAGTCCTTGATCAGCTATAGGTTGTGTTGTTTGCTCAGTTTCCATCTCTGTATCAGTTGTATCTCTTTGTAGTTCTTGAACTTCTTCAAGTACTACTTTTCTCTCACTTGCTCTTTTAGAGACAAACTCTCTTTCTATAAAGATGCCTGTAAAAGCTACAAACACCTTTTGCTCAATGGGGTTATAAAAGTAATATCCTTTAGTTACTTTAGGATAACCTGCAAAGAGACACTTATCAGATTTGGGCTCAAGTTTGTCAGAAACTTGACATTTAATGAAAACTTCACAGCTCCAAATTTTCATAAAAGACATTGTAGGACGTTTCCCATTCCGTAACTCATATTGTGTCTTTTGAATTGATTTAGATGGAATACGATTTAGTCTAAATGCAGTTGTTTCTAAAGCATGTCCCCAAAAGGAAATTGAAAGGTCTGCATGACTCATCATTTGATCGAACCATATCTAATAAAGTTCGCAATTTTCATATGATTCAAAATCAAAGTTGTCCAAATATCCATCTTTTTGGAGTTCGGAAAGACGATTCTCATTTATATGGCCCAAGTGACAACGGCAGAGATATGTTGGATTAATATCATTTGATTTAATCCTTTTAGTATTTATATTATAAAAAGGTGTGTCGAGATTTAGAATATTATAAATTCCATTAAACAATTGTGCACTTCCATAGAAAATTTCATTTAAATAAATGGAGCAACAATTGTCCTTTATTATGAATGAAAAACCTATCTTGTTCAAACAAGAAATAGAAATAATGTTTTTAGTAACAGAAGGCACAAAATAGCAATTATTTAATTCTAAAACAAGCCCAATGGGCAAAGTCAAAACATAAGTTCGTACAGCTAATGCGGCAACTAAAGCAGACCTGGTTGCTGATCAAGGTGGTTCAAATGCGGGGCAAGCTTCAGTTCCACAATCAGCTCCACGACATTCAGAACGTTTGAAGAAGAGGACATGAGCTGTCTGAAACACCAATTGATGTCGGGCACAATTCCCGAGGTGACTGAAACAAGCTCGAATTAGGCTCAAATTTGATTGGGTGACCCGGAATGGCCCAACGAACCAAAGACACTACTATGTTGTGATGCAAGGCATTTTTCGGCCAGCCGGAGTCGTTTCAATGGAGTTTTGGACAATTTTCTATTTTCAGTGGCATTGTCGTAATTTTACAGTTTTAAGTGACAGTTTCATAATTTACTATTTTTCTAGGGGTTTTTTTTGCAATTTCTTTACTTGTCATTTCCGATTAGGGCTTGGCTTTGTTTTTGGCTTTAAGAATTATTTTTTGCTGGTTGTTTTTGATGAATTAAAGTTGTCTCTTTTCGGCTTTTCGATTTTCGACTACTTCGAAAAATCGTTTTTCGCTTGATTTTAATTTTCATCTTCTAACTACTTGCGTTAAAGTTTGATTAGAAGGAAAATTGAATCAGGTTTTTTTTGTCTTTTCTTGTTTTGCAAGTTTCTGAATAAGAACGAATCTTCAGTTTCTGTTTCCTGTTGCGTCAGCAACCCTTTTTCCATTTCCAACACGTAGGTCAACTTCTCCTCTCGCCAACAATCTACTCCTTTTGAGATCCTGCACATTCACACAACTGTGAGATCCACATCCAGTATCTAATACCCATGATGTAGAAGTAGATAAATTGACTTCTATAACAAAAATACCAAGAGTAGAAGACTCATTAGCCTTCTTCTTCTTTATTTCTTCCTAGTAAATGACGCAGTCAGAAGGCAGAACCTAAGCGGAATACTCAAGCTTCAGAGATTCCACGAACACCAGAAGGTTCGTTCTTGTTCAGAAACGTGCAAAACAAGAAACAAAAAATAACCTGATTCAAATTTCTCTCTAATCAAACTTCAACGCAAGTAGTTAGAAGGCGAAAATTAAATCAAGCAAAGAACAATTTTCGAAGTTGTCGAAAATTCGAATAAGCTGAAAGGTGGCAACTTTAATTCATCAAAAAAACTTCCCAAAAAAAAAGAAAAAAAACTAGCAAAAACAATTCGTAAAGCCAAAAACAAACCATAACCCTATTCGGAAACGAAAAGTAAAGAAATTGCTAAAATACCCCTAGAAAATAGTAAATTACGAAACTGTCACTTAAAATTGTAAAATTATGACAATGCCATTGAAAACAGAAAATTGCCCAAAACTCCATCCAAACGACTCCGGATGGCCGAAAAACGCCTTGCATCACAGCATTGCAGTGACTTTGGTTCGTTGGGCCATTCTGGGTCACCCAGTAAGATTTGAGCCCAATTCAAGCTCATTTCAATCACCTCGGGAATCGTGCCCGACATTAATTTGATGTTTTAAGTAGCTCATGTCCTCTTCTTCAAACGTTTTGAACGTCGTGGAACCGATGGTGGAGCCGAAACTTGCTGAACCGAAATAGGCCGCGCATCCGAACCACCTTGATCTGCAACCAGGTCCGTCACTTATCGCTTCAACTCGTCATGTTGCTGTGGGGACATTCGGTAACCCGCCTTGTTCAGAAGGATAGAACTCGACATTAGATCAGCGGAGGCAACCCAGCCGGTAACTCATCCAGCAACAAGTTTGCAAATTCAATCAACAACTCTTGAAGTTGTTCTGGAATCTCCAACTCGGCCTTACTGCTGTCCGATGTCAACAAGTCAGTCGCAACTAAAGCAAAACAAAGCTCAAACTCAATTACCTCTTCTTCAAACTCCTTCTGTGGCAGGCAAATAATTGAATTCTTACTATCAACCATTCCCTCTCCCATGGGCTAGAGTACCACTTTCTTTGGCCCTCGATTGATAGTATACCGTGTGTGAACCCATCATAGGTCACATGATTGTCGTATTGCCATGGCTTGCCGAGTAGTAAATGAGAGGCATCCATCGGGATGACATCTCAGTAGGTTGTGCTAGAATACTGAGGTCCAAACAAGAATTCCACCCAGCACTGGTCTGAAACCCTGACCTCGGTGTCATTATTTAACCACCCCAACCGATATGGCATTAGATGAGGTTCTGTCTTCAACTGAAGCTTCTGCACTGCCGTTTGTGAGATTACATTCTCACAGCTCCTTGTACCAATAATCACATGGCATACCTTCCCTTTAAAATCAAGTGAAAACGAATTTTTGAAGTAGTCGAAAATCGCAAGAGCCGAAAGGAGGCAACTTTTAATTCATCAAAACTGTCTGAAAAACAATAAGCCAAAAAACGAAATTTATAGGCAAACAAATCCTAACCCAAATCAAAAAGGAAAAGTAAAGAACTTGCAAAAAAAAAAACCCTAGAAAACAGTAAATTACGAAACTGTCACTAAAAATTATAAAATTACGACAATGCCACTGAAAATAGAAAATTACCAAAAACACCATCAAAACGACTCCGGATGGCCGAAAAATGCCTTGCATCACAGCATAGCAGTGGCTTTGGTTCTTTAGGCCGTTCCGAGTCACCCAATTAGATTTCAACCCGATCCGAGCTCGTCTCAATCGCCTCGGGAATCGTGTCCTGCATCAATTCGGTGTTTCAAACAGCTCTCGTCCTCTTCTTCAAACGTTTTGAAAGCCATGGAGCTGATTGTGGAACCGAAACTTGCCCTGCATCTGAATCGCCTTGATCAGCAACCAGCTTTGGGTCAGGCTCCCCTTCCTGAATGAAGCCTGTCCTCAAGGTCGGATTATCTCCATGGAAAGCCGTGAACGAACCAAAGTCACTGGGTGACTAGATGCAAGGCTTTTTTCAGCCATCTGGAGTCGTTTCGATGGTGTTTTAGGCAATTTTCTGTTTTCAGTGGCATTGTCGTAATTTTATAGTTTTTATTGACAGTTTCATAATTTACTGTTTTTCCAGGGTTTAATTTCTTTACTTTTCGTTTTCCAATTAGGGTTAGGTTTTGTTTTGGCTTTAAGTTTCGTTTCAGCTGGATGTTTTTCGACAGTTTTTTTTTAATTAAAGTTGCCTCTTTTTGGCTTTGCGATTTTTGACTTTTTCGAAAATTTGTTTTCGCTTGATTTTAATTTTCGTGTTCTAACTACTTGCGTTGAAGTTTGATTAGAAGGAAAATTGGATCAGGTTCTTTTTCGTTTCTTGTTTTGCAAGTTTCTGAATAAGAACGAATCTTCAGATTCTGTTTCCGACTACGTCAAAAAGTTTACTACCCACTTTCTTCATAAGGGTGAATATGTTCCAAAAATACCCTTTTGGACATTAGTTGTAAAAGTTATATGTGTGGCCAAAATTTAAAATGGGTTTATGAAATGGCGCTTATATAAAATTGCCCCTTATTTTTATTACTCTTATAATTAATTTCAACCTATATCCATGAGATTAATTATTGATCGGTAAATAATAAAAATAAATATTTTTAATTAAACAATAGGTTTTTGATCCAATGAATGATTATTGGATTTTTAATTAAATAAAAGGATAGATGAGCTCTTGGCCCATAGAGAAGCCTTATTCTATTTTAATCATTTATTATAATAAGATTATTTATATATCCTATGATAACTAAAAAAAGACAATGATTCCTAAACCCTAGAAAAAACTACATACGTGATTTTCTTTGTAGAGAAAATTTCATAACGTTGTAGGTTTTGGAATAGCCAATCTTGAGCAAGTAGATCAAGATGTCCAGTTCAATTTCGAAGGACAAAATCACAAGCTTTATTTTCCAAAAAAGGGGGAAAAAGGGTATTGTTCTCATCTCATTTATGTGAGAATTTTTTAAAAACCTGGGACTATAGATTTTGTTTATTCATAGATTTGAGATCCAGTGTCCAACAAGTGGGCATAGGGATTTATAAAGTTTCTTTTTTTTTTTCTCCTTTAGACTTTGTTGTTAAATCTCATAATTAGGAAGTATAGGAAGTTGTTGTATTTAAGTTTATTGGATTTATTTCCTTCATTGGCTTTATATTATATTATATATATATATTTATTTATTTATATACATATATATATATATATATATTTGAAAATGCTATAGAGTGCATCAGTGCCCTCCATATACAATGTTAAATCTTTAACAATCAAAGTTAACGGTTAACTTTTTTTTATTTTAAAAATGTAATAAATTTGATCTAGTATCCTTACGGTTTAGTTTATCCTTTTAGAGTATAATATATAAAATATTTATAAAAAATAATTTTTTCACTGAAGATTTTATTTTTTAAAAATAAAATTAGATATTGATCGTTAACTAGGAAGTATACTATTAAATATTTAATGGTCAAAGTTAAAGTTCAACATCTAATTTTAATTTTTAAAAATAAAATCTTCAATACAAAAATTACTTTTTATAAATATATTGTATATATTATATCTTAAAAGAATAAACTAAACTCTAAGGATATTGAATCAAATTTATTATATTTTTTAAATAAAAAAAAGTCAATTGCTAACTTTGACGGTTAAAGATTTTACCGAACACTCTATAGTATTTTCTTT
>JAOXNR010053706.1:0-13725 GCA_028571225.1 Parsonsia alboflavescens | reverse complement strand
TTTAATCTACAAAGGTCTTCCTAATCTCCCAAAACTTACCTTTGATGAGTCCTTTGTTTTATACCGATTTGGTTTGACTGTTTGTGTGAAAATTAACCCTTTCAACTTACAAGAAAATCACATCACATACTTAGGTCTCGAATGGAGGGCATGGATCTCAAATGGACCACAATTGATCTTGAATCTCGAATGGACCACACTTGGGTCTCGAATTTCGATTCTCGTTTCTATAATGGACCATTTTCTCTCGAATGGACAACTAATATCTAGAATGGACCTTCTAAATTTAGCAGATAAGTCAGGAAATAGAACAAAAATTTACCTGGCAACAACAATGGTATGTTTGCAAGGTATCTCTTCCACTTCCCATCTCCAACATCTATAGGTCTTTTAGAGGATAACCATTAGAACATTTGGTTCCTTTGGTGGATTTCCTATGACATATTCCTCTTTGTCCCAAATGGATGCAGTCCGTAGCCTTTCAAGGTCGACTTTCACAGCTTCTTCCTTAATTCCTTCCACCACTCGCTTGGTGATAATATCTGGCATTGTAGCTGCTACTTCCCTACGTTTGTTGAACTAAGCCTGACACAAACTTCTAAAACACTCATGTGCAGATGTAATGGACAATTTTCGAGCTTTCTTGATCCCGTGGTTGAAGGACTCCACAATATTACTCGTCATTTGGTTGTAACGATTGTTTGGACAATATGCCCGTGACTAACCCGGGAATCCTACATCGACATCCAACCAACGATGAACTCCAAGGTGTATTTCTTTAATGTCTCCAAAGTAGAGGTCACATGTCTGGTTGTCATAGGCATATGCCGCATTTTTAAAATGAAGTGCAACCTGAGGATTTTTGCACTTTGTCTTTAAGTTTTCCTTTAGATGTCGATAGCAGAACGCATCAGGATATACCGTCCTCACTGCACGCATTATGCCTTTATGCCAATTAGATATAATAACAAAATTATCCCACAATCCATATGCAGTCCTGAATCTTCTCAAGAAACACTCCCATGAATCGTTGCCCTCCTCCTTGCCAAACCCAAAAGCAAGGGGAAAAGTTTGCCTATTTCCATCTGCACAGACAGCTACATAAATTTTTCCCTCACACACATCTTTCAAGTGTGTTGCATCTATGATAATTACGGGCCTCATGTACTTGAAACCTTCAATCGAAAGACCAAGTGCACAGAATGAGCTCAGAAATTGCTCATTTTGCATACATAGATTGGTCACCGTCCCCGACATTACACACTTTAATATGTGGAGGTATAACGATAGTTGTCTGTATGAGTTTTCTGGAGTTCCATAGGCTATGTCTTTAGCACGCTGTTAAGATCGCCAAGCTTTGGTGTATCCGGGCTTCACACCATAATTCTCTTGCATGTCTTGAATCACATTTTCGGTGGTGTGATTCGCATCAGCTAGTTTACCTTCATTCATACGACCAATTGTTGCTGAACTTACACTCCTATTTTGGCTTTACTGTACAATTTGGATGCAGGTGTGAGTCGAGACAAATTTGTGAATAACCCAAATCTGACATCTAACTCTACAATTTGCAAGTATTATGAAAGTACAATCTTTTTTGTTCTTACATCGTGCCTCAAATCTTCCTTTATCCAAATGTACCACGTGATATGGAAATTGATTATTGAGTGAATATTCACATGCTACCAATTCATCCTTACTGTTAAATACTGTATCCTTTCCAATAAAACCCACCGGTGGAATAGTGTCATCTTCCAAAAAATGCACCTCTGCATAGTCATTCTAGACCATGTTTGCAAAGTGAGTAGAAAGGTCCGGTATAAATTGTTCAAATGGAATCACTTGCCTCATCCCATCGTGGAAGTTGTCATCGTTGTCATTGTTGTCACCATTGTCATCATCATCAGCCTCAATGTTGTGAATATCTTCTTCATTAAATTCATAATTATCATTTGTGCGAATATATCCGGATATCCCCGCTTAATCATTTACATCAATAAATCTTGCCCTTTCATGATCATTTGGACCGGATGGACAATTATCGCCAATGTCACCACTGATGCCACTCTCGTAAATCCTCTGAATTTTGTTCACGACGACAGCTTTAGGATCCCCTTCCCCCTTCAAATACATGATGCCATACATGTCTTCAATCTCTATTAATTTCATACTTCCATCACAAAATTTAGAAGCAATTGACATTTGTATGTCAAATTGATTTAAGTCAATCTTCATCAAGTTTGCCATAGTTCTCCTCAAATCTTCATAGTTCACATCGGATGGTAAGACTAGTGCACGCACCCTTCCAACTAAAGAACCCTTCGTGAACAGCAATCTTTGTGTAATCCATTTCTACACTGTGTCTCAAAATCAACTATGTGTGTCTCGAAATCCTCTGTTTCGAATCCCCTATGTGTGTCTCAAAAGTCCTCTCTCTTGTCCCGAAAGCCTCCTCTCTTGTCTAGAAAGCAACCATCTCGTGTCTCGAAATCACTTAAATAGGTCTTGAAATATACCTATCTCGTGTCTCAAAAGCCCCATCTCAGATCTCGAAATCCCTTCACTTCGATGGAAATCTCTACAATCCCACCTTCCTTCCTTCCTCCTCCTCCTAGATAAACAACACAGAAATAACAAACCTAGGCTTCCAAACATCCAAGAAAAAAAATAACAAAGAAACAAACCAAACAATGTACTTTCAAACACCCTCTACCTTTGTCTTCTTGATTTCGGAAAACAAAAATCAACAACTGAACACAATAAAAAGTTGGTTTTTTTCTTTCTCTTCTATAAGGGAATGGTTCTTTGAGCAATTTTCTTAACTATGGTTCAAAACTTATCAAATGAATGATGTTAGTTATAGTTTCTTCAATTCATTTTACAGGTAGTTGGATTCGGTTGGGTGTATTGAATGTTGAAGGATAACATAGTAAATACATGTTACAGGAGAATAAATGTTATGTTTTGATTTTTTTTTTAAAATTAAAAGTCAAAATGAGTATAGAATGAAAAGTTAGTTTTAGATATGAGTAATTGTGAAATATTGTGAATATTTGGATAAGAAATTACCGTTTCAATTTGGGTAAAAATGAAAACGCCCCTAAAACATTTTAACTTGACTTGCAATTGATTTACTAATTAACTTAAAATATTTATAATAGAAATTTATTAAAATAATATGCTATAATTAATGACTCGCTTAATTAAGATAAATGAATTTGTATTTCATAAAGTTTTATAAATTTGTTTTTTATTGAAGCCGAAATATTATTGTCATATCTTAATACAAAGTAATGTGATTAAAAGTAAGTGGATTTCATTTTAAAAGGTCAAGGAGCTTTCATTGCCTGAGTAATACTCGAGTATTTTTCATTATATATAGTATTAAAATATTTCGAAAATTCAACAAATTAAAGTTTTGTTTGAGTAATATAACATCATATATATTTAATTATTTTTCTAAATAAAGAATATTGTAGCAAATTTTTTTTCTCTTAAAAATATAGAAAAATCAAAAAGAAAGTTAAAATATTTTTGTTTTTATTTTGAATTTCTATGATTTTGAGTCGATTGGTCAACTATATTTTATAGAATTCATGCATGTTGCTTTTAATCCAAAATACACAATCTTATTAGGCAAGGGTTAATTAATCCTAATTTACAAAAAATAACTATTTTCAATTGAAAGGTCACCATTAGTGCAATTGACTTATAAATGACGACTCTAGGACCGTCGTATATATTCAAAAAGCTGTCATATAACTTATATACGACGATTAGATGACGGTTTTGGATGGTCGTAAATAGAGGCATGGCAAAAAAGATTCGATGAAAAAAAGACTATTGTGTATATTGTATATTATCGTATAAACTACGGTCCAAATATGGGATCATATAAAATTGTATATACGACCATCGTATATATTAATTTTTTTACTACATTACTGTCGTATATGTGTTGTAGCATAAAATAAACTATTTGTTATGCCTATTCGACCTTTGTATAAAATGTAATTGGTTGGTGGTATACACTCTATTTTATACAACTATCTTAGGACCATAATATATGAATAAATTATATACTACATGTTTCTAAGATTCGTTGGCCATATATACTTTATTTTATACTATAGTTCTGAAACTGTAGGATATAAACAAATTATATACTACATATTTCGAGCAGTCGTATTAAAGAAAATTGGGATGAATAATTTGACTATATACTATGGCCTCAGAACCATTGTATATATTTTCTCTAAGTGTATAGTACAGCCCTGGGTCTGTGGTATATAGTAGCTGACTACATACGAAGGCTCTAAGACCGTAGTATAAAATATTTATTTATTTATTTTTGTGCAGTCCACTTTAGAGTCGTTGTACAAAGGTTTTATTTATTTATTTTTATTTTTAGTCCATTTTAGAGATTATTTTTTGTTTTAATATCCTATTTAAAACTACAAACCTAGTGGATTCAATTGAAATAGTAAATCCTCTCCAAATTTAAATAAACAAGAATAGTTAATTTGCACATTTCACAATAACATATGAAAACAATCCCTTTACAAATCTTAAAAAATACATAAAATAAAGGAGACAGAAATCCCTCCATACCATAGGTACGAAAAAAAAAAAAAAAACAAGGAGTGTCTTGTTTCATCAAATTTAACTTGTTGCAATAAATTGTCTTCAGTACAAGAGAGTGTTCAACTTATTTCAATGTCCTGCAAAAAGCCCAATGGCAAGAGAGAGATTTCAATACAATTGTCTTGAAGGAGTTACAAACTACAACTAGCGCAAAACCAACTTCGGACTCATCAAAGCTTACTACAAACTTTGGCACAGAAACAAAAGCAAACTTAGTCATGAACTTAGGTTTTAAAAACAAGAAGCAATTAAAACCAGATTATAATTTGTCCAAAAGGAGAACAAGGAAAAGTGTTAACAACATTAACCTGGTTCAGCTCAAATACTACAATTGAAAATTAGAAAATCCCCAAAAATCCTATCTTGAAATGTAACTCAATTGATCTTCTAATTTCTTCATTTTCCATACATTTATGCCATGTCAAATTTATAGGATTCAATGATCAGAGAGGAATAAAGAAAATCTATTGGATTCTAAAGCTCTCAAAAGGTTATCTTAAGATGGAACTGGGGAGGGAAATTACACTAGTATAGTTTTCAGTTATTACTAATAATTGATTGAATTTGGCACACTTGGGTTTCATATTCAATTCTTTCATCTTGTTAAATAACACAAGCATAAAACCAAAAACCATTTGGCCATACTTGGCATCAACTTAGGTATGAAGTTTAAATAGAGAACAAAAAAAATCATAGAAACCATTTTTTTGATTGAACAAACACCGAAGAAAGCCAAACTTTGGCATCACAGAAACCAATTTTCTGCTTCAATTTAAAACAAAACAAATGACAACCAAACTTTGAAATTGGGGAAACCAAGTTTCTACTTCAATTTAAAACAAAAACATTAAAAGGCAAACTTTGACATCAACTTTGACAACAACCATAAACTCCCAATTCATTATATCAGCTCCATCATTCCACCATCACAACATGCCATCATAGAATCTAACGAAGACGCGGGGGGGGGGGGGGGGGAGGGGGGGACCAACTTTTGCAAAGCTAAACTAACACCAAGGTTTTCACCTTTTGCATTAATTCTAATAAATAGCATACCTGAAATAGATAACGCATGAAGTGACTCCAACTACTGTTTGTCTTCACTGCAAGGGGGGTATTCGAGCCTTTGATGAGACTCCAGGAGATGTCCGATTTGCAGCATTTGATGGCGGAACTAGAGATATAGGTAGAAAGGCTGCAGCCCTTGGACTTATTTGTGATAGAAGGTCCATTTCCACTACAACTTGTCTCTTCACCTTTTCGTGCATATTGTTCTCCATCTTTAGCCTCCTTCTCCCATTCTAATTCTTCCATGAAACGTGCTGTTTCATGCTCCATATTCTCCTCCAACTGAAATAACAACTGTGACACTTCTGTTGCTAATTTTTTTGCTAGGGATTCCTTTAGTTTGGGCCCTGATGGTCCCTTTCCCATGGACTTCATCCGGCCCTTTCTATCTTTACCCACTATATTGGAGAATATCTCATCTTTAACAGCATCTGTGCTTCACCCTCGGGCAACTCTATGTAGTTTCTCTCCATCTGAGCATGCAAAAGAATAACCATAAGTTAAAATCAAAAGAATTTGAAGTCAAATTTATGTTTGAAAATATAAAATTAATGTCACCATTCATTGAATTCAAAAGAAATTGAACTCTAACTTCCAATTACATCTTTTGTACCCTCATCAATGGTAGAATTTCTCCGTTTTCTTGTGGCCACAAACACATCAAACTATGTGTCACCTTTTCCCTTGAAAGATAACTATAAATTTAGAGTAAAGAATAGCACATTATCTCTTGATCTTTAAAAGCCAAAAGACATAAAAAAAATAAAAATAAAAAACAAACTAAAGAAAGCTGTTAAGTTTATAAAATTCCTACCTGCTCACAGATTACAGAAAAAGGAACCTTCCCTGTTATGTGGGGAAACGATTGGTGTGCATGATTCAAGGAATTTTGGGAGGCTACCAATTATATAAGTTTGATAAAAGAATTAGATTTATTAAGGTAACTTTTGGTGCCAGTGTTGAGAATCCACCCTCTCATTCGGACAGAGCGGAAGCTGTCCATTGTCTTGGAATGGTTCGAAGTATAGCTTCTTCAACCTACTTTTAAAATCCCTCTAACTGCCACCGATCATCTGGAACCAACCCTCTTGGCATCCTCTTGTCCGACAATGTGGTGTTTTCCTGTAAAATAACATATTGTAGTATGTTGGATGAATTTTCAAGCATTATCAGTCCACAGAGTAAGAGAATTGGAAAGTCAACTAGTATTCCTTAAGAAGGAAGATTCATAAAGATTAATATAGAGCTAAATAAAGCAAGATGGTCCTTAAACAAAGTGTATATATAGGATGACTGAGAATTGAATATGTAATTCTTGAATTTGGTAAGGGATGTGATAGTTCAATTTACCATTATTGTACTTCTAATTGCATTGTTCTTCAACATGCTAATATTGTATCACAAATAAATTTAAACAACATAAACATTAAATTACAAGTAAACCTAATTTCTCAATTCTCTTATATGTTTTTTTTTTTGAACGTATTCTCTTATTTATGGTATTGTTGTACTAAAAAAATGATCAAGTAGAGAACTTGCAAATGGATAACTCAACTAGTCAATTAATTGTATTCATTCTAGGTCATGGAATCAACACACATATCTAGTTACTCATTGCCCTCAACTGGAAAAGCAGTAAAACAATGGACGAATGAGAAACTAAATCTACAAATTCTAGATTGTGACAGACCTTAATCTCTTCCCAGAGCTAATCCTTCATCTCTTTTGGCACATTAGAAAATGATCTATATGTGAATGGGAGATTGTTTCCCATCTTGGCCAAAACCCCGCAAGCAGTTGAGAATTGCTTGTAATCATCAACCATGATGCCACCCTTCCTCTACAAGTGAACGTCCAAGCAATTTCTAGTACCCCATTTTGATGGGAGGCTAGCATTATCAGGGTCTTTCCTACTTGTGGAACCCGCGATGTCACCTACTTTGTAACCATAAAGTTAAACTCAATAAACTTCAATAACAATGCATAAGTAACGAAAATAAAACAAACTCATCTCATTATCATTGTTTAATATGCACAAGTTCTTACATGTATAAAGAAACCCCAAAAAGCTGATCAAAAATGGAGGAAAATGCTTTATTGAAATCCCAATTGATAATTCCTTATTCTATTATATATGGGAAAAGTATAAAGTAAATATATATTAAATAGAATTAGTGTATTTATACATTATTGGATAGAATCTATTATCTCTCATTTAAGTAGACTCCCAACTTATTAAAAAAAAAAAAATTTACTATGTTTTGAATCCTCAAATCTATCATGTATACTGTTAATGTTTTCTTTCTAAAAATCCCTTAATCTCTCCTTAGGTGTATGCGAATATATAATCAGATAACTTAACTTTATACATCTTCTATATTCACAAAAATATTTGAATTTGTATCCAATCTCCATATATGAATATAATTTTCTTGCACTATTTAAAAGGCATGTATTCGAGGTTTAAATTTCTATGCAAAGTCTTAATGATGTTCTTTCATTAAAGCTGAACAAATCAACTCTCTTACAGTAATTCCTTCTCAACTAAGACAATATCATGACCATTATTGGCTCAAAGGTATGTTTCCATGTCTCATGTTTGCTTTGGTAAATTACTAAGCAAAGACTAGGAAAGACAAATGTGGTAACATGTAATATTGAAATAAAGAAAATATTTTAATTGCATGATTCGTAAAGGTAAAAACATTGCCACACTTGATGCGGAGGGAGCAATCTTTGCATCATGAGGAGGGATGACCTTGTTAGGGCCAAGAAAAGAAACCGAGCTATTGCGTTTCGGGCTTGTAACAACTTGTTGAATAGATGTGATTGCCTCAACAATTATCTGCTCATTGGCAGCACGTGCAGCCTCAGCTATAGCCTCCATCATGGTCAGTGATCTTGTAAAGGGTGGACGGTTCCCAAAGCTTGACACTGGATCACAAGATTGAACTGAATGAAAGGAGATAGAGGAAGAAGGTTTTGATTTCAAATCTGCCAGTGCCTGCAAATAATGAAAAAAAGAAAAAAAAAAAAGAAAAGGAAAGTCATGACTAACGAGTGCTGCAAATAATAATAATGAAAGAAGGCTCATTTGAAGATCCCAGTAACTCACGAGTTTCGTATCATTCAGTCCAGAAGTGGGAGTGTTGTCTAAGGTTTCTAAATCCCCTTTAGGATTGGGCTGACGATTGAATGAATCAGTATTTCAATTCTATTTCAATTCCAAGCTCCGCAGTGTCTTCACTTCCTTCACTATTTTCCTCCTCATCTTCATCTTGGGGCCTAATAAGACCACCTCGAAATGCATTAAATGTATGAAGGGTAAACCAATCAAGCTTCATTTGCAAATGATATAACAGTAAAAATGTTAATTATCAGTTAATATATATGAAATAATAATAGAGAAATTGATAAGTAATAATGCCATATGGGTAGCATGCTATAAAGCTTTCATCCTCTGTAAGACCTGTACATTCCACCATGAAGGATCACAAGCAATGCAACAGTGAAATTCAAAGAGACACACAAATGGGGAGTTCAAAAGTAGATGCTTGGGATGAAGAGAATTCAAGAGCAAAACTTGAACTTGAAAAGGAGAAGGTTTCAACTCTTAATACACATATATATATATATATGAATGTATAAAATTCACGGCTATAATATGTATATATCTGCATTTAATTTCAACTCTTATATATGCATATATCTGCCCTTAATGTCAAGGTAGACATCTTGTCAATGTATAAAATTCAAAACCTGGAAAATTTCAACATCTCAAGCTTTAAATCAGACAGTCCCTATGTTCTAGCATCAATACTAATATGAATGGAGTTAATTTAATGATTTCATTTGATGGATTCTTAGTTATTTCAAATTGAGGGAGAAATTCCTAGTGTTCTATATTATGACTGTAGATAGAATTAATAGCATGACATATTCATTAATTGGAATACTGGATGCACTGTCCTAATTTTAATATTATAACTAAAATGTGATTAAGGTCTCGTCCTTGGTTAAAATAACTGGAATACTGAGGCCTTCCTCATACCTCTTTTCAAAATAATAACTCAAAAAAAAAAAAAAAAAGTAAGAGCTGTCCTTACGTAGTATGGAAAATCCTCCAAAGTAAAGTGATCTGGAGCATGCTAGACAAAGAGGATGGAGAATAAGAGCATGTAATATCCACATTCCTCACCTCCAATTTGTTGGGGAACCTAAGAGTACAAGATGAAGCAAGGAAGTAAAGAGGCGTGAAAGGAAGAATCACGTTAAGAACAGAATATTTTGCTATACAATTTTGGGTGCTTGCCTTGTTAATCATAAAAGGGATACTACGCATAGAAGTGACATCCAAATACCTCCCCCTTACTGTATGCATGTCCTCTAGGAAGTGGACATGAATGTGAAACCCGAAGAGATAAGGTCATAAAATAATGTTGGAGACATGGTTTTCTATATGGTAGGTGCAAAAATTGAAAATTATATAATTGCAGCAGTTAGTGGAAATAGTCTAAATTTGTTAAATAATTAATATAGTCTTGATAATTGCTCTAAAGAGTTATTATTTGTTGTGTGGAGCGAGTCTAGGAGGATAATGCATTTCTCGACTCTCTCATTGTCATTGAAGCCATAAAATATCAACAAACTCCAATGACTCCTGCAATTGAAATGTGAGAAATAGATTAGAAAAGAATAGTGCTTCAATTCTTGACAAAAATAAGAAAGCTAAATTTTTATTAATTCACCATAACACAATTGGAACTAACAGATAGTTTCTACTAAGAAGATCCTCCTTACTGACTATCCACTCTGACGCTTGCTCCTTATTCTTGCTGGCATATAAGTGGAAACAGAGCTAGTCCAAGCAACAACATGTGTTCTTCTTCTCTTATGGGATCATCTCCCATAAAACACTAAATGTCAAAGCATGTATGAGGCCTTTGTTTAAGATAATATAAAAAAAATCAAATAATTAAACTTGTTAAGTTTAATTAGGACTTACTCAATGTACTTGTCGAATAGATTAGACCCCAACATTCCATTAGTAGATTGTGGAACTGTAGACGATTGTGACAGGCATGATTTTCCCTGGGCTATTTTACGATTAGGTCATGTTTTGCCATGGAGATTGCAGGTTTGCCTTCCACTTTGTGTCACCGGCATTTTCACTGTACAATGAACAAGTCAACATTAACATTGTAGGGTCACTAACCAATTTTCAGAACATATGACATATAGGGAGGGCAGAAACTTTAAAAATTGGGGGGGGGGGGGGGTACAATGAACTAATTGAACTTTAAGAACACATTGTTTGGTGTACGCATTGGGGATGGAGCAGAAGTTTATATGAAGAGTATTTTATAAAAGGAAAGAACATCTTCCCTCCAAACGTTAAAATTTTAGAGAGAAAACAATCCTTACATAGTTTATATATGTGGTTAGCTAGTTTTACTTAGAGAGATGATCTCATGGGCACAACTTGGAATTCATGATAAACCTTTTTTTTTTTTCAACCTATATGTTAAATTTTTTATACTTTGGTTACTCATGACAGTCTCTCGAAAAGTAAAAATTCATGACTAGTCTCTTTATTATATTTTGGTTATTATCTTGACATGATCCTATTATTATTATTTGAGAAATTGATATAGTTATGATATTAACTTATTCTAGAAGGTGAGAAATATTATAATCTAAACAGACTGAATGAAACAGATTGGCCTATTAAACATTGATGGATACCATGATTGTTTGTTGGGGTTATTTGACAAAGGTGTGGGAGAAGGATTATAAACAAATCAACAAGAAGTTTTGTGTTATCTGCAGATACTACCAAAGAGCTTCTAGAGAAGAAGGAGGTACTAATATAAAACATGTTTACCTGTAGTTATTTCGTGCCTTTATTATTGATGCTTTGTAGTGTTCATTCATTCTTTGTAGGCTTATTAACAAGTGCATGACCAAGTGGCATCAAGTCATAGTTGGAAAATTGCAGAACCTAAACAATTTGCAAACTTAAAATTGTTTTTTTTTTCCTTTTTAATCTTTTGCCCCTAAAGAAGTTAAGTGGAAATCACGCTGAAAAAATGGCAATTCTTATTAACAAATTCAAGTGAAAGGACAAATATCTGTGAAATGCATCATCATTTACAATCACAATGTGTTTGTGAGGTATATAATATGGCGAAGAGATTCACATGAGTTATGAAGGACATAAATGTCAGTAATACTCCACTATCAAAAAGATCAGGAAATATGAATGAAATAGATCAAAATTTCAAAGAAGAAAACGGAATCTTGAAGCAAATTTCCATTCTGATAATATATATTGTTTTTAGGAAATCTTCTCACTTTTGAGCTTCTAAAATTAAATTCTTGTCTCAATGCAGCGAAGACTACTTAGAAATGAGTCTTGCACATGGACAAAGTGATATCACATTGAACATGCTGACTACTTAGAAATGAGTCTTGCACATGGACAAAGTGATATCACATTGAACATGCTTAATTTTTCTTACCAAAACATTAATAGTTTAAGGTTAAGTTTTTAATATTGTTGTGAGCATAGATTAATCGGCAAAGAATAGAAAGGTGAGTGTGTTGACCCTTAAATATGCAATTACAAACCTTTTCGAATGCATACTTTTGCATTAATTTTCTATAGGTGATACATTTTTTAAAATTACTAGTAAACTTTTTAAAACTTTCCAAAGTAAAATTGTATCTATCCTTTTCCCCACCCCCTTTCAATCTAAAGTGGTTGAGATTGATTTTAACTTTATTAATGATTTTGCAGCAGCAGAACTTGCTCATGGACAACTAATATAATATAAGACAACTATATAGTAGCCGCCAATCAATTCAACTCTTCCCTAGAATTTGATAAATCCACTCATTAGGAATTATGAACCATTATGCCCAAGGTAAATTTTTCCAGGGGATTTGAAAACCTTTTAAGTTTACATCAAGATAGCAACATTAACCTTTTTGGGGCAGTGATTTGATCACAATGTCCACAATTATGGTAAATAAATGAAAGTAAAATATAACTTATAACGGCTATATCTTACTCTACCTCTAGCCCTTTTTTATTTATAACCCTTTTTTGCATATAATTCTCAAATATATAAAACACATTTATAAAAAAAGGCATTCATAAACCATATTCATAAAATAGATTCATATAAGAAACACATTCAAATATAAGAAAATGTCACATGACCAAAATTATAAAAATCGTTGGATTGATCAATTGGGCAATAGCAAAACCTTAAAAAAAGAAAAAAAAAAACTCTAATCCACGACTCTCCACAGTCTAACTACTCTCCACTAAAAAACATCCCTGAACAAATCCTACTTCCAATATAATGACTCTCCACAGTCTACAGTTCATGATGATAAAACTTTTCCTTACCACCATTTTTTAATTTTTCTTGAAGATCAAAATCAAGAAAAAAAACCTAGTCAAAGTCACCAAGAATTCATGAAAAAAAAAAATGGTTAGACTTAATTGTTACTTTTGTAGCCCTAATTCACTCCAATGTGGTAATTAATTGCTTCCACGGAGAAGCTTTGAGCTACTGTTACTGTAGACCGAATTGCTTCAGTGAAGACAGTGAAGTTGCCAAATTACTTCCACCGTAGACTGAATTGCTTCCACCATTACTTGGTGGTTAGGTCTGAGAGGGAAACAACTACAAAGTGGCCACCGATAGAATTAAATTTTTGTGTCGAAGATGAAGAGCTTCGGACAAATTTCTTGAGAGTTTGGGTTTGTTAGAGATTTCGAAGTTGGAATTTTGGAAACTTTGAGAGTTCCGAGAGCAACTGATCTAGTGTATGCTCAAGCAGTGACTTTAGTTTTTTGGAACTCTTGGTTTTTTGGTGTCCAAAAAAGACTCGCTAAAGATGGAAGTCTTGGTTTTTTGGTCCCACATAACCCTAAATTATATGCGAAAGAGATGGAATTTGAAATTGGGGGTGGGAAAGTGAAAATAAAGGGGGTTGGGG
>JAOXNR010053705.1:0-13726 GCA_028571225.1 Parsonsia alboflavescens | reverse complement strand
CTTTCCTGTAATAAGACTTTCGAGTGAAGTTGATTATAGTTGAGGTTCTAATTTTCCCACCATAATTTCTGTTTTGCATCACCAACTTAGGGAAACTCCATGATTCTAGGAGCAATTGGCAAGATATGATCTAATAGTTATCATAATTGCCTACTTTCACGTAATTGAGATTCACTCCAACAAGGTAACTCATTATTTGGTATACATGATCGAATCACACACTATTCTCAAGAGAGATTGAGCTAATTACATAAAAATTACTATCTTGGAATACTTACTTAGGCATCGGAGTTATCCTAAAGGCGACAGCTCACTCTGGTGATCTAATTTTTGCAGACTGGAGAAGCAGTGCCAGAAAACCCAGTCCTGAGGGAGGATAACAATAATACGGGGCTGGTCGACCAGCATGAACAGTCGATACTATCACGATCTGCACCATCCACTTAAGCATGAAAGGGTAGGATAAAGACACCCCAACCAAAATGACAATGGCAATAACCCCAGACCATAGAGATCAGGGAGAAGTCAGGTGCCTGTTTCGACCAACCTTTTTGAATGCATGGTGGTAGCCCAGGAATGAATCTTGGCAGAAGAGATTATATATCGACAGGGCATAGTCCTGCCCTATCTTAGACTAAAACACAACTACCTCGAGATTAAGTTGATTGCATGTAACCAAATCAACCCTGGCCTTCAGAAACAATTAACGACCTTCGGGCCAACGTTTAAGGCAGGGAGGAGGGGTTGGCATAGGAAAGATCACGGGGAAAGGATTAGTGAAAGAGTTAACGTACAAAGAACCCCACTTGTGGTCGACCTTAAAGTAACCGTATGCAATTGGAGGGGTTATAACTTGAGGGATAGGCTCAATCAAGAGCAATCTCCCGAGGTCAAGGACATAAAGCAGATCCTGACGAGCAGGGGAGCTTGCTGAGAACTCGTCCTAGGGGGAGGATACCTCCTCGATGAAGCTTGATCGAAAGAATAGGCATCGGCTATTGAGAGTTAGCATTGAATCAACCGAGGAGAGCAATTCTCCTAGCGAATCAGGAGAGAAATGGGAACCAGGAAATACATAGCAATGTGGACCTATCAGAGCTTCTCCATTTATCTATAGTATCAGGACTACTCAATTGCCTTCGGGATTCAATTCACCACAAGTTGAAGCGAAGTATGATGGCACAGGAGAACCACTGCAACATATAGATGAGCATGTTTCCTGCTTGTAAATGTTCCATTTCTCTGATCATGTCAAATGCCGAGCTTTCTGGTCCACGTTGACCAAGAAAGCACAATCTTGGTTCAAGTATTTTGAGCCGCACACAACTGATGGAGTTGTTCTTGAAGAACTATTAGAGCATCAAAAGGTGTGAGAAAGACATCAATGATCTTTTTAACATCAAACAAAACTTTTGTGAGTGCACCAGAAGCTACTATAGTCGTTTCAACAATGAAGCAGCAGAAATTGAGAAGAAAAATGATGCTATTTACATCATTGCTTTTAAACAAGGACTGCAAGGGGGGTATGTAGGTCTTAGGCTGGGAGAAGAGCCATTGAAGACTATCAAGGAGCTACAAACTTAAAGAAAAATTGATCAAAGTAGAAGAAACGACAATCTAGAAAAATATTCCAGGATTCACCTCAACTATTGAGAAAGAAACCAAATAGTCAACTAAAAGCAAACAGTCATCTAAACGAGATAGAAAGAACAGTCATTCAAAGGAGGGACCTTCAGCTAGGAAAAGGAAGATAGTTCTTGACCTAGTGACAACTCCCTTGATGACCTTGCAGGCAGAAATCTTGGTGGTCATGGAAAAGATGGGTCTTTTGAAGCCACAAAGACCTCTCAAAACTCCCCTCGAGAAGAGAGACACGACAAAGTTCTACCATTATCATAAGGACCATGGACATCTTACCTAGGACTGTTTCAACCTTAAATGAGAAATTGAGAGGATGATAAAGGAGGGCCACTTACAAGAATTTCTGGCTAAGAATACAAGTCTTGCAAATCCACCACCTGTAGCTACAAACTAGTAGTGAACTCCAGTGAGAGACATTAGCGCCATTGAAAGGAGGTCAACATGAGCTCGGGGAGGGGATTCAGACCCCTTAAAGATGTTATTCCAGATTGGGAAATTTTTGGTATGAAAAATTTTGGTTGATACCAAAAGTGCAGTGAATGTCTTGTACAAAAAGGAGTTCGATCAAATATGGATAGACAAAATCTCACTGATAAAGTCGGATATTGCCCTAACTAGCTTCAGTGGCAGAACGACCTATGCAGAAGGGATGCTACGGGTTCCCATTGCAGTTTATGTGAATGGCAAAGGAATCATAGAGGTCATGGACTAGCTGGTGGTTGATGCACCAGGAACTTACAATGCAATTCTTGGTAGGAGAGGGGTCATGTACCTAAAAGCTGAAATTTAATTGTTGAGATACTGCATAAGGATCTAGGTCGGAGAAAGCTAGATCACCCTAGAGAGAGATTGATAGATTGCAGTAGAATGCTACCTCGCCGAAGAAGATGCTGAGGCTACGACAATGTTTGAGCAGGACGAGTTCATTGACCTCCTTAGGGAGGATGAGGTGTCTAGAATCCAAGCAGCTAACAAGGGAGAAAAAGTTTTTCTCAACATGGAATTCTTCGAGAAAGAGATCAAGATAGGCCAACTTTTACCTTCCAAGATTAAAGGGAAGCTCGTTGACTCCCTTCAAGAGTACATGAAAGTTTTCACTTGGTGACCTACCGACCTTGAAGGAATCGACAGAGAGATAGTGGAACACATGGTCGTGCTCAGACCAAGGAGTCAAGCTCATAAAGCAACAGAAAAGAAAATTTTCTCCAGAAAGAAATGAAGTCATAGCTTGAAGAGTCCAAGATCTTCCCAAAGTTGAGATCTTGAAAGAGGTCTTGTACCCTGAATGGCTTGGCAATCCAGTGGTTATGCCGAAAATGGAAGAAGCATGGAGGATATGTGTGGATTTCACCACACTAAACAAATATTGTTAGAAAGATTCATACCTGGTTCCGAGCATTAACCAAATAGTGGATTCAACTGTTGGTTATCAATGGCTATGTTTCTTAGATGCCTACAAGGGGTATCATCAGATTCCAATGGAGTTTGAAGACATGAAAAAGACCTCATTTATAACAGAGGTTGAGACTTATTGTTACTCCAAAATTCCATTTGGTTTGAGGAATATAGGGGTAGAATTCCAGCGAGCCATGCACAAGGTCTTTAGGAAACAGCTTGGGAGGAACTTTGAGGTCTATGTGGATGACATTGGGATTAAGTCCAAGACCTTGGACTACTTCATTGATGATATAAGAGAGACTTTCCAGAAGCTGAAAGCTGCTCACATGAAGCTCAATCCTGAAAAATATACCTTTGGAGTTTCAGCGGGAAAATTCTTGGGGTTTCCTGATATCGGAACGAGGCATTAATGCCAACCCTGATAAGATAAAAGCACTCCTAGACTTGGAACCTCCAAGAAGCATTAAGGAGGTGCAAAGTTTAACAAGGAAGATGTTAGCATTAGGACATTTCATTAGCAAGATGGCTAACAAAGGAGAGAAGTTTTATGACTTCCTGAAAAAGTCCAAGGATTTCCAATGGACAGAGGATGGCCAAATAGCTTTCAAAAAGCTGAAAGAATTCCTGAGAAAATCCCCATAGCTTGTTTCTAAGAGGTCAAGGGAAGAACTCTTGATGTACCTAACTGTGACAGAGAAGGCAGTCCACTTAGTGCTAATAGTATAAAAGTTAGATTTACAATTTCTATTGTATTATGTAAGTCATTTGCTTCGAGGTCCTAAAATTATATATTTGGACCTTGAGAAATTCCTATACCTTATTGTTATAACATCAAGGAATCTTAAGCCCTATTTTAAAGCTTACCCGATGATGTGATTCCTTGAAAGTTGAATTTTTTATGTGGGGGATTAGACTGACCTTTATAGGATAATCTTCAACAACCTCCTGATTTGTAAAGACTTTTCAATACCTCATACAATGTAATTGAAAGCCAAAGGTGAAGTGGACTAAGAACCCTAAGAGGAATTCTAAGAACATTCAATAAAAAGATCAATTTCGATCTTGAATTTGCATTGATTCCAATGGAATAGTTGTTTGTCAAAAGATGTCTTCCAACTACATATAAGAGACAATATATAGTATAGTTAATAAGAAACCCTAAATAAGTCTTACAAACGGTTAAAAACCAAAAAAAAAAAATAAAAAAATGAAGGAACGTCAATCAAATCCTAGAAAACATCACATATGGGTGTGTAGAGTTGGCTTGATCCGGTGCCAGCTTAGAAAGTTGAAGCATCGGATGGGAGGGCCTAATACTGGAAATTTCCAGTGAGCATCCATTGCTCCCATCCAATGTTGGATGCATCACTGTAAAGGGCTGGATGGCCCCTGTTGAGGCCATTCAGTGCTCTCTCGTGCTATCTCTGAGCCAAACTCATTTTGCATCGTGCCAACTTCATTCTAAGCCTTCCTAGGCTTCCCAACTTCACCTTTACGGTCCCCAATGCCTTGTTCTTTATTTAGAAACCTCCCATCATCATCCTCAAGGCCTTGATTCACCCACAAGTTATAATCCTTCCTAGTATGTTCTTCATCAAGCTTTGTCTCCTTGGAGTTGACTTCAAAATCAAGTTGTTCTTCCTTGTCTTGAACAAATGTTAACAAGGCCTTCTTCATCTTTGATGCCTTCATCCTCGTGATTGGTCCCGAAGGCATTGATGGAACTTGGTCTCCATCATCCCATCCCCCTTCTTCAAAAGGATTTTTCCTTGAATTGCCATCATCTACATCAAAGGAAGACAAGTCACTAATGTTAAAACTGGCACTAACCTGATACTTACTGGGAAGATCGATCTTGTAGGCATTGTCGTTGATCTTTGCTAGGACCTGGAAGGGACCATCTCCTGGTGGATCAAGCTTGGACTTTTAGAGTTGTGGAAAACGCTCCTTCCGGAAATGTACCCAAGCCCAATCACCAACTTCAAAGTTCATGGCCTTCCTTTCCTTGTTATGTTGCTTGGCTTACTTTTGGTTTTGTGCCTTGATGTTATCCCTTGCCTCTAGCATGCATGCTCTTTACCAATTCCGCCTTCTTCTTTCCATCTAGACTATGCGTCTCATTAAAGGCAAAGGCATCAAATCTAAAGGAGTCAAAGGATTAAAACCATATACCAATTCAAAAAGAGAGTAATGAGTAGAGGAATGTATGCATCTATTATAAGAAAATTTAATGAATGGCCAACAATCCTCCCAAGATTTCAAGTTCCTTTTGATTATAGCTCCTAACAAAGTCCCCAAAGTTCTATTAACCACTTCTGTTTGGACATCGGTTTGTGGGACAAGTGGTAGAAAATAGAAATTTAGTCCCAAGTTTACCCCATAACATCTTCCAAAAATGACTTAGAAATTTAGTATCCCTATCACTAACAATTGTCCTAGGGATTCCATGCAAGTGCACAATTTCTTTAAAGGACAAGCCGGCTACATGATGAGCATCATCACTCTTAGTAGAAGCAAGAAATGAGCCATCTTAGAGAACTTATCAACAACAACAAAGATAGAATCCTTACCTCTCCTTGACCTTGGAAATCCCAACACAAAATCCATAGAAATATCCACCCAAGGTGCACTAGGAATAGGCAAAGGCATATAAAGTCCAAGTGGCTTAATTGTTGATTTAGCCTTTTTGCACATAATTCAAATAGAACAAATTTTCTAAACATTGTAATGTTCTTGCAAAATGTTCAAAGTTTTAGAGATGCCAAAATGACCCATTAAGCCACCCCTAGGACTTTCAACAACAAATAATCTCCTCATAGAACATTTAGGCACAGATAATCTACAATCTCTAAACAAATAACCATCATGCACATAAAACTTGTCACAAGCACCCTTTTAGATACATATCTTTAAAATCATCTTCATTAAAATACAATTCCTTCATAAACTCAAAGCCGAGTAATTTAGAGTCAAGAGTAGAAAGCAAAGTATACCTCCTCGAGAGTGCATCCTCTACCACATTTTCTTTACCTTGTTTATATTTGATCACGTAGGGAAACATCTCGATATACTCCACCTATTTGGCTTGCCTCTTTTTTGGCTTGGTTTGCCCTTTCAAATACTTTAGGGACTCGTGGTCGGTGTGTATCATGAACTCCCTTGGGTAAAGGTAGTGTTGCCAATTTATTAAGGACCCAAAGCAAATAACTCCTTGTCATCGGTAGAATAATTCAAGGTAGCCCCATTTAATTTCTCACTAAAGCAGGCTATAGGCTTACCCCCTTGCATCAATACCGCTCCTATAGCCCCTGCCAAAGTATCACATTCAATTTCAAAGACCTTAGAGAAATCGGGAAGAGAAAGGATAGGGGAACATGCAAGCTTGGATTTTAACAATTGAAAAGCCTTTTCTTGTTCACTGTGCCACCTGCACTTAACCTTCACCTTGATCATTTTCATAAGAGGGGTTGCTACAGTACTAAAGTTAGGTACAAACCTCCGATAGAACGAAGCCAACCCATGGATACTTCTTACCTCACTAGATGATACTTTTAGGCGTAGGCCATTCCTTGATTGCTTTGATTTTCTCTTCATCCACTTGAACACCATTAGAAGAAACGACATATCCAAGAAAAGTAATTTTTGGCAAGCAAAAAGTACATTTACTCACATTAGCATATAGTCGTTCATTTCTAAGGATATCAAATACTAGCCTTAAGTGCTCAACATGCTCTTCTACATTTTTGCTATAAACAAGGATATCATCAAAGTATACCAAAACAAATTTGCCTATGCACTCCCTAAGCACATGATTCGTTAACCTCATAAATGTACTAGGTGCATTAGTTAGTCCAAAAGGCATTACAATCCATTCATACAAGTCATGTCTAGTTTTAATAGCCTTTTTCCATTCATCCTCTTCCTTCTTGTGAATTTGGAGATAGCCACCCTTTAAGTCAATTTTGGAAAAACATTTTTCCACCACTCAATTCATCTAGCATGTCATCCAACCAAGGAATAGGGAAATGATACTTTACCGTTATCTTGTTGATGGCCCTAGAATCCGTGCACATCCTCCACGTCCCATCTTTCTTTGGCACCAAAAAGATCGGAACGACACATGGACTCATACTCTCCCTCACATATCATCTTTGAAGTAGTTCCTCCACTTCAATTCTTTGGCCTCCTCCAGGTTTGTCTTATAATCTGGCTTGTTTGGGAGAGGTGCTCCCTGAACAAGGTAGATTTGATGCTCAATTCCCTATATTGGTGGCAAGCCTCTTGGTAGCTCCTCCGAGAAGATGTCCCTATATTCCTACAGAAGAGGGGGAAAAACACTAGGAAGAGATTGATTAGTGTCAAGAGTGTTAGAAAATAAAGATTCCTTGTACATCAATAGAGCCATAGGTCTATGACCCTCACAAGCACTCCTCACCTCAATTGTTTTTGCAAACAAACTCATCTTCTTTTCACTCTTTTCTTGTTCCTTTTTCTTTTTCTTTTCACTTTCTTTTGTCCTCTTTTTTTCTTTTTCTCTCGATTTTTTCTGATTCTCTTTCCTCTCAATTTTTTCATGAAATTCTTTCATCTTCTCCAAAAGTCTCTTTTGGTCTATGTAAGCCTCATGAGGTTTCAAAGAATTCAAGTGGATCTTCCTACCATATACTTCTAGGCTACACTGGTTTTTGTACCCTTCAAAAGTCACTCTCTTGTCGTATTTCCTAGGCCTCCCTAGTTACAAATGAGTTGCTTGCATAGATACTACATCACATAACACATCATCGTTCTACCTTTCCCATAGAAAATGGAATCCTTACTTGTTTTCCCACTCTAACCTCTCCATTATCAGTCAACCATTGTAATCTATCTGATTTAGGGTGGTCTATGCGTGGAAGCTTCAATCTATCAACCATATATTTGCTAGCAACATTTACACAACTCCCACTATTAATAATTAGGCTACAAAGATTCTTGTTAATCAAGCATCTAGAATGAAATATATTATCTCTTTGCACCTTATCAAGTCCCTTGGTTTGTGTACTAAGAACCCTCCTAATGACCTTATTTAATTGTAATTCAAGAATACCCTAACTGTTATTTTCATCCTACTCCTTTCCATCACCAATATCAACCTCACGCTCCTCTTCTTCCTCTTCACTAGCAGATTCAACTACCCCCTTATCTATAAGAATAATTCTCTTATTGGGACATTGAGTAGCAAAGCGTTAAATCCTTGACATTTAAAGCATTTAACTACTCTAGCTTTAAGAGGTGGAAGTTGAGTTTTTCCTTTATCCCTTTAATTGGCCTTGGCTTCACCAAATTTTATTTTATGCACCTCTTTCTTGGTGGCAGCTTTGGTCACTCCTTGCTCCTTCTTAGGCCATGTGTTGGTGGTCTTGGAAGATGAATGGCCATAATTTGATGTGCCATAAGTTTTCCCCTAGGATGCTTTCCTATTCTTCACTTCTCGTTCAATCTTGATTGCCTTTTGCACCATTTCTTCCAAATCCTCATATTGTAGCAAATTAGGAATGTCAGCTTATCTCTTTGTTTAACCCATGGAGAGATCTTGCCTTTGTAGTCTCCTCTTCTTCACCTACTAGATTGCTCCTTATCATGGCAACTTTCATTTCTTTGTAATAAGCATCAACACTATTAGAGCCTTGAGTGAGTATTTGAATCTTGTGGTGGAGGTCTCTTTGGTAATGCTTAGGCACAAATCTCTTCCTCATGTGTCTATTCATCTCTTCCCAAGTTTCAATTGGTGGTGCTTCTTATCTTCACTTAGCTAGCACTAGGTGATCCCACCAAATGATGGCATACTCCTAAAAACCAACGATTGCAAGTTTGATCTTCTTCTCCTCGGAGTAATTCTGGCACTCAAATATTGATTCAACTGTTCTTTCCCAATCCAAGGAGCCATTAGGG
The DNA here is from genome assembly GCA_028571225.1 of Parsonsia alboflavescens. Taxonomy (NCBI): domain Eukaryota; kingdom Viridiplantae; phylum Streptophyta; class Magnoliopsida; order Gentianales; family Apocynaceae; genus Parsonsia; species Parsonsia alboflavescens. Next base: position 4,756 of record JAOXNR010053705.1, on the reverse strand, counting down.
TCATCTCCTCCATAGAAGGGTGGCACCGTTAGTTTCATGCTCCCCAAGTTCTTGTCAACTTCTTCCTCCCTTCTTTGCCTCCTTGGTCTATCATCATCATAGAACTCATCAAATTCCTTTTCATTTACATTTTCTTCTTCTTGATGTTGCTCTTGGATAATCCTCCTTCTTCATTGGACCCTTTGGTGGTCCTCTTCCTCTTCCCCTTTGAGGCATTTGGTTTCACATAAGAAGAATTGGAGGTAGTGTCTCCAAGGTGTCTATTCTTCCGTCAAATTGATCCATCTTAGTGTTAAGATCTGTCCTTAATTCTCCCATGTTGCTAGAGAATTAACTTGTCATGCTCTCCATTCTCTCCAAGATGGTAGATAGAAGGGCATTATTTTCTCCCATATTTGATGCTTGTGAAGATGGTGAAGCTCCGTGTGTCATAATATGCCTTCAAAGAACAATCAAGAAAATAGGGGAATTTTGACCTCACTTCACTTTCTTGTATCACACTTTAAATTGGCTTTTTCTCCCTCTATTGAACTCACCCCTAATGCCTTTTTCCACTCTAATTCCTCTCTCATGTTCTTACTCAACTCACAAGAGCAATTGCAAATCACTTTGGAAATAATACCAAAATGATCCATACAAATCAATTAGTTGATCAATTGATGATCTCCAAATAAGAGCCAAGAAAGTAGAGTTTCAAAGAATTAAGGTCAATCAATTCAATGCAAATGAACAACACTTGGAATCCAAAGATATTTTCAAAGAGGCATTTTATAAAACACTTAGATTGCAATGAAATTGTGATCCAATTTGTCAATAAATTAAACAATCCTAATTCCTTTGATTTCAAATTTGATAGATAATAGGAAATTCAATCACAATAGAACTTCAATTCAACTTCTCCAAAATCAATTTCAATGGAATTGAACAAGAAATCTCATAATAGCCCTAGTTTTTGGATTTAGGTTCAACTCCAACAAACACAAAGGCTCACAAGAAGATACTAGGATTGATGTAAAGGAACAAAACAAAAAGACTCATACAAGATCATAGGATTTTCAAAGAAAAGTATGATCTTAGCACTTAAAACAAGGAAAGCAAGTAAGATAGTCAAACCTTTGATGATAACCTAGGCTCTTGATACCAAAATATGATGTCATTCCTTGAAAGTTGAAGGTTTTAATGTTCACACAAGCAAGAAATCAATCAAAAGTAAAGAAAGGACTCATCAAAGATTTATGTGAGGGATTAGATTGACATCTGAAGGATAATCTACAACAACCAACATCTTTATTTGTAAAGACTATTCAATATGTTACCCAAAGTAATTGAAAGCCCAAGGTGTAGTGGACTAAGAACCCTAAGAGGAATTCTAAGAACACTCATAAAAAGATCAATTTTGATCTTGAATTTGCATTGATTCCAATGGAATAGTTGTTTATAAAGATATGTCTTCCAACTACATATAAGAGACTATATATAGTATAGGTAATAAGAAACCCTAAATAAAAACCTAAATAAGTCTTACAAATGGTTAAAAACCAAAAAGAATGAAGGAAAGTCAATAAAAATTTGTGAAAACATCTCATCTAGGTGTGCAGAGTTGGCCTGATCCGACTTCAACTTGGAAAGTTGAAGCATTGGATAGGAGGGCCTGATTGCTACTGGAAATTTCCAGTGAGCATCCGATGCTGGATGCATCACTGTAGAGGCTCGAATGGCCCCTGTTTAGGCCATTCGATGCTCTCTTGTGCTATGTCAGCACTAAACTCATTTTGCATCGTGCCAATTTCATTCCAAGCCTTCCAAGGCTTCCTAACTTCACCTCTAAGGTCCTCAATGCCTTGTTCTTCATTTAGAAACCTCCCATCATCATCCTCAAGGCCTTGGATCACCCCCCAAGTTATAATCCTTCCTCGTACGTTCTTCATCAAGCTTTGTCTCCTTGGAGATGACTTCGAAATCAAGTTGTTCTTCCTTGTCTTGGACAAATGTCATTAATTCCTTCTTTATCCTTGACGCCCTCATCCTCGTGATCGATCCCGATGGCATTGATGGAGCTTGGTCTCTATCGCTCGATAAGAGTGTTGACCAATCTGCCACTGAAGCAAGCACTGGCAAAACTCGAGTTGTCGAGCGGTACAATGAAGTGGTCGCTTGAACTCTCAGGATATTAGATTGATTTTGAACCGAGGAAAGCTATCAAAGCTCAAGCTCTTTTAGACTTGCAGAAGAATGCGCAAGAGTTCCACTGGAGCTCGCTAACACTTGTGAAACTAATGTATGGACCATGTACACCGATGGTTTCAATGAAAAGGAAAATTCAGGTGTGGGAATTGTATTGATCAGCCCCGAGGGAGTGAAAATCCCTTACCCTTTGAAATATAACAGCCCAACCTCGAATAATGAATCTGAGTATAAAGCTCTCTTAGCAGTTCTAAGACTCGCAAGAGCTTTAAAAGTGCAAAAATTGCATGGTAAAATTGATTCACGAGTTATAGCCTGCCAAGTCGCTGGAGACTACGAAGCTAGGGAAGAAAACATGATTAAATATCTCAAACAAGTAAGAGATATAACATCAAAACTTAAGTATTTCCTCAGTGAACAAATACCTAGAGAGCAAAATTCAGAGGCCGATACACTATCTAAGGTTTACCATGAGCTCGTCGGGACTAAAGTCGAGCTATTAGTAGAACAGTTGTATTCTCCATGCATATGCCAAGAGGAAAACTTGGTTATAAAGGACCAGACAAACTGGAGCTACCTTATTTACGAATTCTTTAAAGGTGGTGACCTCCCTAAAAATGCTAAAGAAGCTCACCAAATCCGAAAATGGGCACCTCGCTATCTCCTGATAGGGGGTGATGAAGTGTACAGAAGGTCGTATACATGGCCACTGCTCAAATGCCTGAGCAAGTTTGACGGAGAATATGCCACTGAAGAGGTACGTAGTGGGATATGTGGATCACATATAGGAGCAAAAATCATCATGAAAAAGATACTAAGAACAGGTTATTATTGGCCTATGATGATCTCAGATATTGAACGGGTCATATAAAAATGCACGAGCAGCCAATTGAAGGGAGCCCACAAACAGACCTCCTCCAGGTATCGATAGGAGGGAATCCTAGAGAGGGTCAATAAACATCTTTTCTTTTGGATATCAGCCTTTAGATGATTAATGGAATCATCGTTTGCGGTCACCAGCAAAGATCTCTAAACTTTGCCTCTACTTCGTCCACATGAATGGATGCTCTTAGATCGTCACACGAGCCAAGAAGAAGGGCTCAACATGATTGAATTGTTAGATTCAATCGTGTTACTATTTTTATCTCATTTTCTTCTAAAACTCTTTGAAAATTTCTGTTTTTTTAGATAGACACTCTGACCGAGAAAGAACTAATGATCAGAAAAGAGAGGCGTAAAATATAAAAACCCTAGAAGACTTCATGATAAGAAGTCTTTTGGATAGATCAATCTTGTTTTGAATTCTAATTTGAATTCAAAATAAGCTACCTATTAGAGAGTAACTGAATTAAAAATTTTGAAGTATAATTAAACGAGCTGCCTTCTTTGAACCTGGAAAAATACAATTCAGTCACATAATAAACTTTTAGTTATATTTTCGGTTAATTCCTCTTCGTGAATAAGCCTAAACATCTTTAGCTAATTATGTTTAGGTCCCAAACGAGATATTACCCATTAAGCGATACGTTCTGAATGTGTGGCCCAATAGGTCCTTGTAAAATTGGCATTTAACATAAACAATATTTAGTGTCATGTGCAATAGGCGGTGACTAGAAACAAATTATTGCAATTCAATTAATAAGAATGTCGGTGATAAGACAAAACCTTTATTGATAAAAAATAACATGTCTTAATCTCTTTGTCTAGGAAGTCATAACTGAACACATGTCATGGAACGTGTCATACTCATAAAGTTTGGTATCTTAATTCTCAGCCCCGAGTACATTAACTAAACCAAATAAGATAATTATCTCATACTTATTCGAGCATGGCCATGCATTTCATAATCTCACTGAACCAAGAATGCTAGATATCACTCTTTTGTTATACAAGAGGGACAAATCCTATCTTGATTATTCAACATTCCACAGCACAAATTAGGACATACTCAATACATGCCGTTATTGTCCACTCAGTTAAGAGTGACATTTGACAACAAGTATGCAGTCTTTCATTCAAGAATATCTGATGACCTCAAGTCAAAAGTAAGACATAATTATCACAATGAAATCACTCATGACTCTTCTATAAAAATCCATGAAGTGATTTCATGGCGGGGCAATCTAGTACACAATACTCTACGTGTACCTATGTGATGATTTGATATCTCATATGCTTGACAACTGTCATCAATTAGCCCATACTAGTCTCAGCTTGTTATTGATATCCCAATATCAATAACACTTGACTAGGGACGTTTGAAGAATAGAAATAAACTATTTTAAGGTCACAAAATAATTTGTTAAATGAAACGTAGATATAAAAGTAAATTATATAATGATATAAGTAGCATCATGATATAAAGTTATGCCAACTAAGTAAAAGCATCATGGGGACGTGTCCACGCAGTAGCAATAGTGATATTAGTTCTCTCTTCTCGATAGTACCTTTAGAGAACAATCACTGAATGGTCCTGTTCTACACAAAAAAAATGTTGTAACACATAGTCCGGGAGCACTACCCAATGACTAAAGGTAAGTCACCCTACTTAAAGGAGACTAATGTGTTATGA
>JAOXNR010053704.1:0-13727 GCA_028571225.1 Parsonsia alboflavescens | reverse complement strand
CATAGCATGGAAGTAATCATGATAAGATCATGATAATGAGTTGTTTATCATGTGTAAATATGTTATATTTAATTATATCTAGTCATAAAATTAACAAGACTGGACATTGTTAATTTGGATAGACTAGCACATATTAATACTTCTTGATCCAATCAAGCAGTAGGACTCATGAACTGAGAATATGGAGATGTTCAAAGTATAACATATAGATGCTCAAAGTAGTTGAGCACATCGGAGACCTTGTTGTAAAATATTCACATGGGATCTTCGAATCATATGTCCGTGAATATTCCATCGTAGCAATGCGTGACATAATTTGACTTGAGATGCTCAAGGGTATCTTGGATACTGAAGACTGCATTTTGACGTCATTCCTTGTTGCCTGAATAAGGTGGCTCATAAGATGACGATAGGGTACAGTTCTAGGTATTCGAAGATATTTGAGTAGTCAATAATGGATTTACTGCTCATAGAAATATGAGGTTATACCTAAGGCCTCTTGTATGAGATCATTACTGAAAGTCTGTGGCAACTGCTGACTAACATGGAGTAGTTCAAGACTTAGTTATACGGTAATATCTTGGTGACAAGAAATGATTATGATTTGGTCTAGGCACGGCTGCACCAGTCTAGTGGGAGTTGACATCTAAGCCATACTCTGAACCAAAGCGGTATAAGTCGATAAAAGCATTTAGCGCACCAACATTGTATATGGACAGGTTTCGAAAAATCAAGTCTTGATTTTCTCAGTTAATCGAGAGTCATGATGTGTTGCTAGACACCGCTCATGATGGTATAAATTTCACAGTGATTAAATCGATAAAATTAGGTTAGCCGATTTAATGCTGAAAAGTGTTACAACGAGTTGTAAAATTTATCGGCCGACATAAACTAGAAACCTTGAAGGTCACATACTTCAAGATTAATCGAGGAAGGTAAAAATGGTCTCGAATTGGATTCGTGCACGTGTGAAATTATAATCGAACCACAAAAGGAAGTGGGCCTCGTGAGACTAGGTCCGTTGGTATCAGAGATAGGACGTAGCGTTCCGGTATGCAGACTTTCGTTTTGAAAGGGGGAAGAAATAAGGGTTTTTAGATTCCGAGGGATGACAGAAAGAGAGTAGGGAGAGAAAGGAAACAGTCATGGAAAACACTTCGAGTCTTAGTTCCAGTTCTCAGCTCGTAAATATTTCTAGTTCTTTGTCTCTACCTAAACGTTCTTTACATTCTACAAATATAGGTAACCTAGTAAAATACACTACTATCCTAGAGTCCGTCTTTGTAGAAGAATCAGTCCCTCCTCTTATGAGTCCATATAACATCTACAAAAAGAGAGGATCTTTTCCTCCAAGTATTAGATCTATCTGACAACTACTCAGATCAACAGTCCCAAAGTCGAAGGAGTATTTCCAATTTTCCAAGCTAGACCAGTGCGACATTCCGTACTCCTCCAAAGAGCAGTATGTTACCCTTAACATACTCCTAGAGATGATAGCACAATGGAGAGCCGAAGGTTACATACACCTTCACATCGGTGGCATCAGACTTGTTCTGACTTATGGCGGCAGGAAGGGACACCCAGTCACTGCTCAAATTGCACTCTTAGATTCGAGATTACTCAGCTACGAGCAGGCACGGTAATCACAACGCTCAACTCGAGAAGTGTTGTCTTAACACTGTTCCCAAACTATGCCATATCTCTCCAAGACCCAAACTTGTGCACAGCCTTGAAAGTTCAACTTCAACTCACTGGTACATCTCTCACTCCTACCTCGATGAAGGCCACTTTGCGTCATCAGATGATTTATCGGCTCCAAAATCATGCCCTTCATCTACAGAACAGCGGATCTCCAGATGCCTTAATGATCTTGGCAGATTCAGCCACAGAGGTTCCTACCTTGGTTGAGATTCCAAGGCAAATCAAAAGGGAAGATCTCCAGAAGCTCATGCCCGTAGATTGGATTACCAACTATGAGAATCTTCACCGACAATGAGAACCAGTCCAAGCCACAGTCTCAGCCTTCCGAAGACTACCTGACGAATGAGTCCAAACTTCTTTCAGAGTTCCTCCGAAGGAAGAATCTGGACAGATCTTCACATAATTATTGCTCAAGCCATATGACCCAAGAGACCAAAGCATGCAGAAGAGGGTACCAATATCCTCTTTCAACCATTTGGCTGAGCCTAGCTACACATCTCACATCAACAACCACTTCATATGGGATCTCCCTGGCTCTGGACTTTGTGACCCAGAATGCTCGTGTGAAGAAGAAGATCCAGAACAAGAAGATGAGGCTCCCAAGAGAAGATGACGGTCAAAAAGGAAATCTGGTGGATGTTCATCCAAACATTCTCCACACGATGATGATGAAGGCAAACCCACGGTAATACTAGTTCGAAGGCCTTTCACTGGCTTTGAAGATTTTTACAGCCCTCATCCTAGAAGATCGGCCTTACTACCTATGGCCAAAGAGAATCCTCCATCCGTCTATCCGTCCATCAAGAAGATCTTAAAGAAGACAACGGAATACCCTGAGCCATCCTTTTGTCATAAGAAGTTAGCAAAAATCACTCCAAGCAGGTCAACTCCAATCTCGTGCATGATGAATAGACCTGCAAGGAGTTCTTATGCTTCTGACTTTCCACCCCTGCAAAGAAGAGAGAACAAAGCAGAAAGACGAACCCCCTGACCTTACATTTCTCAGAAGGCAATCAATGATTACGGGAGACATGTTCCTCTCAATCATTAAGAAGAAGTCCTCAATTGGCAGATTGACAACGCCATTGCCTAGAATCGCGTCCTAACACGAATTGATGATCGAGTCAACCAAGTTGAGAAGAAGATTGACCACGTAGAGAAACTCTACCTTGACATGGTGAACAAGTACAACACTCTTGATCGAGACCTCAAAGAGATGATTTGGATCGGCACCACTTATTGTAGTGAATTTGATGAAAATCGCCATGAGATCCGAGACTTGAAAAGACAACTTGAAAACTATGAAAAGAGAAAGTCCTAGACTGCTCTGGTTCCACTATCTCCATCATAGGTTTTCTCCATGCTCGGCATTCCCAACAAACCTCCGACATTCCACATGCGAACTCCACTCTTTGGTGGACCACTGAGTTCGGTTCTACCCAAAGCCGAAAAGATTGTTGACTACAGTATGCAAGACCCTGACTTTTGGGTTAATTGGGTGAAAGAACATCAATATGTTCATCCAACAACGAAAAAGAAGCATTCACGCCCAGCTACTCAAACTGAAGCCATCTGACTAGAAAGCTCTAGACATTCTCGCAAAGACAAGGCAAAATCCCCAGTCCAGTCAGATGAAGTCCAACGTATAGTTCCAAGGAAAGAAGAATTCAAAGCCTCAGTCCAACAAGGACTTATTCTAGCCAAACAACCAGATCTGACATTTCCGACAGTCTCCACAAAGCAACCTGATCCGACCGTTTCGACAAGCTCCACAAAGCAACCTGATCCGGCTTTGACAATTCATCCTCCACAACTCAGAGTGGCATTCCAAACTGATAGAGTTCTAACGACTTCGAAAGAAGACTCCATGTCTAATGAAACTTCAACACCATCCGAAGATTTAAATGAAGATCCAGTGTCAAATGAATTTTCGATAGCCTCTGAAGACTCAAATGAAGATCCAGTGTTTGATGACATTTCAACACTCTTTGAAGACTCTAATGTCAAATCAATGTCTAAAACATCCTCAGAAAGCTTTTCCATGTCTACTGAGTCCTAAGACGAAAAGATGGACATTTCAGGGATCCTAATGACTATCCTAGGTCCTATATGCTGAGGTCCATCACAGCCATGAAGAAGATACGGATGATGAGTCCATGGGAGATATCCGACCACCATCTCCACAACCAGCTCCTCCAGAGAAACCTTCGAAGACAACTTGTGCCAAATTTATGACATTCCAATTAGCAAGAGACGTGAAAGGTTCCAACAAATATCAGCTTAGGTTCATACACTGTTGCTAAAGGGAGTATCTCTGAACTATATCCTGTTTGAGTTTTTTAGTCGTTCTGTTGGCGCATTGCATGATTGGTTTATATCTTTAGATGCCATTGACAGGAACTTATTGCTTACAAGTTCTTTGGACTTTTGGATTAATGTGATATTTAAAGAATTTGTAGGTGACTATTCTCTTGAGATCAAGCAGGCGAGAACAGACTTTTCAAGATGAAATGTTGTTCTTCGAAGCCTAAGGACATCAATAGGCACTACAAAAGAATGCTAGAAGTCTATTATCGTCACTGTGGGATGAGAGACCCAAATCTCAAAAAGGTGTACATTTCCTCAGTCCCAGAAGAGATCCAACCAGAGTTAAACAAAACGATCGAGCTCTCTAGAAACACTTTGGTGAATCTTAGACTTGCAGAGATCCACCAAGCTACATTCACATGTCTCAAGAAGCTCTGTGAAAGAAGAAAAGTCATGGAGAATTTATTCCACGAAAAGAAGAAGCTCGAGAAGATCTGCAACAGAAACTATGAGATTGGGTGCCCCAAGTCAAAGAAATGAAACTGCAGGGGCAAGGTCACAAAGAACAGACCTTCGAAACAAAAGAGGTACAAATCGAAGAAAAATCTTAAGTACTTCAAATGGAAAGAATCAATCAAATGGAAGTCAGACAGATGTTTCTTTTGCGAAAAGAAAGGCCATTTCGCTAGGAATTGTCCAAACAAAAAGGCCAAAGCTTCGAAGCTTATCTCGCAACTAATGGTAGACCTTTCAGAATCTGATGTTGAATTGGTGTTCTTGGAACGAAGCCTTCCTCACGGCATCTGATACAAACATCACTTCCAACCTTTTACTCCTGTTACTAATATGTTTGCTATTTCTGATACTACTGGCAAATTTCTATCAATAGCTAACATATTATGAAATTTTTGTGCAGATTCTCATGCCAACTTTAAGCACAAAAATCCACTTTGGAAAAATGAAGAGTTCTTTGTTAAACTTCCTTTTAAGCTTAATAAAGATATCAACCCGACCAAGGCAACACATCCATGAATGACTCTAGATGATCTTAAACTTGCTAAAGAAAAGTGTGCACAACTGCTACAGCAAGGTTTAATCGAGCCAACTAATTCTAGTTGGGCTTGCCAAGCCTTTTATGTAAACAAAAGAAGTGAGTAAGTTAGAGGCAAGAAAAGGTTGGTCATTGACTATAAACCTTTAAACCAGTTTTTGAAAGACGATAAGTTTCCGCTCCCACGGATTCTAAACCTTTTTACTCACTTAGCCGGAGTAAAAATATTTTCAAAGTTTGATTTGAAAACTGGTTTTTGGCAATTAGGAATTGCACCTATTGAACGATATAAAACTGAATTTTGTGTTCCTAATGCTCAATATCAATGGAAGGTGATGCCAATTGGACTGAAGGTAGCTCCTTCAATTTTTCAAAAAGCTATAATAAAAATTTTTCAGCCTATCCTTCATAGTGATTTGATTTACATTGATGACATCCTTCTCTTTTCAAAGGATAATGAAGCCCATTTGTCACTGTAGAACAGTTCTTTGACATCGTCAAATCCCAAGGTATGATGATCTTAGAAAAGAAAAGCTCCATCGGCCTTCATGAGATTGAATACCTCTGTATGAAAATCTCAGACGGTAAAATCCGGCCCGGTCCTCACCTTGTTAGAACCCTTCCTTCATTTCCAAATGACAACCTGTCCGTAAAAGAGATCCAGCAATTCCTTGGCATCATTAACTACATCAAAGCCTTCCTTCCTAACTCTTCTAAATACACAGTCTGTTGTCTCAACTCCTGAAGAAAAAACCACCTCCTTGGAGTCCTAAACAAACTATAGCCATCCAAGCCCATAAACAAATGTGTCAACAATCAATTCCACTTCACATTCCTTCCACAGGTACCAAAATCGTAGATATGGATACAAGTAATCAATTCACAGTGCAAATGAATAACCTCTTTTTCCCAGAAATAACAAGAGAACCCAGTATCCTGACCAACCTCTTATCCGAACCAAATGGTAATCCCTTGCTTAACCCTTTCTTTGATAGCCTACTAAGCCTATACCCATAAGCTTCACAATCCTAGAATTCTACCCACCTGAACTAGCCCATTGTGACACGGTTGACCAAGTCAAAGACTATGCTAGAAAAACCGTGTTCAAGCACCAAGCCTTAACCTGCCAAGAACAACAACATTTCCGTGACGTGTCCTTTGATCTAGATCAACCCTTCAGCAACATTGCAATCTTTCCTCTGGCACAGTCTATTTCTGAAGATAGGTTTCGGTATCTACAGACTCTTGCAATCCTTTGCTACTATTCCATAGAGATTGAGGTTCACAGTTTTAAAATGTTCTTTGCTAATCCTGAACCCTTTGGTAACACATTGATATGGTGTTATCTCACGCTCTTCCAGTCATCTCAAGAGTGGTACGATTGCTGCCATGGTCTTCCCGGCAGTCCAACAAAGATACATCAAGTGTACATGGTACACTTAGACTATCTTATGGCAAGGCACAGAGAATTTCAATGAATTGACTACAAGCCTATGCCTTCCCCACGGATCAGCAAATGGACCCTATCCAGAGAATCCTTATCCCAACCGTTTTTGAGTTTAGATCGTGATAAGCTTTTTGCCCATTTGAAGTCCAAAAATGTTCCTCAGGAATTACCAAGCACAGATTATGCGGACATCTTTGAGCAAGAGAGCCAACCCTAAGAACACTTTATTTGGGATGGATACTCGCACACTGGAAAGTTCCTTTTTTGGAAACTTATTGATGGTGTCCCTTGTTCCAGAGTCTTTGTCAAGAAGAAACAAGACAGCCGTGTCCTTCAACAACTTCAACATCAAGGAATCCTAAGGTTATTTCAGCACCCTCAACGTCACATGTCTTAACCATGGAGTTTTAATCTATAGCTACAGTTCGAAATCAGCCACAGGTTTGTGTCAGAAGAAAAAGAAAAACCCAATAACATCATGTAATAAGTATCAACCACAAAAGGTTTTCCATTTTACCTCTGAATTTTCTGCATTTGACAGGTTCACGTGGAGCAGAATTTTTAGAATCTTGGTTATTCCTTTCAGCCGAAGATCACATGGGTTATCTACTTTTAGTTCTACTTTGAAGCAGCAAAAACTTGCCAAGGAAGCAAGCATATCAAACAGGAAGTTCCTGCCTATAGAAATTTTCTGCCAAAGAATTTTCTATTTTTGAAATGCTTTGTTTCATTCAACCTGTTCATGTATTTAGTTCAGTTTTTGTCCTAAGGTTCGTCCAGCCTGTTCAAAAAAATAAAGAGTTGTCACTCATGCAAGAAGCAAGCAACCAGGTCATGAATGTTTCAGCCATGTCTTTAACACTACGTTCCAGACTAAGGAGCTACACATTCTTCTCCAGCTCAGCCTTTGTTTTGTCTTCGGTGCAGCCTTTTGTCCCCAGCCTTCATGCACGAAATGTAGCTATCCAATATACAAGAATTACACAGCCAAGTCATCCCAATGAACAGGAGCATTTTTGGACTGAAGTAATATGTTTTCCAGCCATGTTTTGTCAAGTATTCTAGGTGCCCTTCATGATTAAATTTGAAGTCAAAATAGCCTTACAGATTTGGCCTTCCTTAGCTATTTGCCAACTATGGTCTCAAAGTTTCAATCAATCCCTTTTGTCTTATTGTTTATGTGTCCATTTTAGGGTTTCTGTATTTTCCTTACGTGTTGTAAGGTTTTCATTATTGTATTGTGCTAAGTCATGTAGCTGGTCCTAACAAAGATGTAAGTCGGCCATTATCCTATAAAATGGCAAGCAAGTACCAAGTTAGGGACAGAATAGGTTGAGAGTTCAAGTTTGCATAGAGTTTTAGTCACTGGGGATTTCCTAGTTTTGAGTTTTCTTTTTAGAGTGTCTACTGAATTCTTGTATAGTGTCTAATGTAAATATTTTTTAAGCAATAACATAATGAGTGTTTTCCCTTCAATGGTACTCTAGGCCTTTCGATCTCTCTCCCGAAATCTTTTTGAATTCCTAAAAGAGTCAATGAGTCCTACAGGTGATATATAACACCATAGTAGTGAGAGCAAGAACCATCCTTGAGTGGCTAGTTAGAGGAAACAGAGAAGTACCCGCTTAGCCAGGGAGGGCGTCTAGGGGAAACAGAAGTACTCATGAGCCCATTCGACCAAGATGAAAAGAAAGTCAGCTAAATGCATATAAATGTTATATGCATGTATATGAAACAAAAGAAGAGAAGCCGAATGTGTACATGGATTGGTTCAATGTACTAGTGATAACTTTTCGTATGATGTACATGGATTGGTTCAAAATACTAGTGATAACTTTTCGTATCATGTACATGAATTGGTTCAATGTACTAGTGATAACCTTTGGTATGGTCTACATGAATGCTAATTTATTTTACCATTATCTTTTCTCCTTCCGTGATATTAAAAACAATGTGTCCGATCATTTCCTGTTTGCTTTTATCTCTTTATCTCATTTGGCTGCTCACATATATAATTCCAGTTGTTCATCTTTTCATTCACGAAATAAGAAGAAAAAAGGAGAAAGCCGAGAGAGGGAGGAAAGATAGGAAAAATCAATTCAGTTTTGACTATCAAAAGAACCTAATTTTTCACACTAAGAGCTAACCAAATTCCTCTAGCAAGGAAGGAGGATTAAGTAGTTGTTTTCTCCAACAGTTGGAGTTCTTCGTCGGTCAATTTCGTGTGGACACGAGAGGCGCAATTCATGTTATTGAAGTGAAAGGCTTGAACAAATTTTGTATCAACAAATTCGGCAACCACAAACAAATAAAAAGGTACACATCCGAAACTTTTATACGATTCAATATTTTATTTGCTCAAATATACATGCATGAGTTTAATCTTGGGTTAGAATTTTTGTTTTTCTGCCATAGCATGTGATGCATGTTGCAAATATTCTTACACGTAAGTCACATGTGCATGAGGAAAGCACCAATGTTTCTAAAAATGGACAGGCGCTGAAACGGGATGATGAAGGGTTTACGGAGGACGGATTTGATTGAATTTTCTATTTTATGAATTACTTTGCTAATGATATAAAAAATTTTTTTTTTTCGTAGACATTGAATATTTCATATTAACTTAATCAAAATTTAAAGAGTATATATAACTTTTCACTAATTTATCTTTCTCAGAGATTAACCGGGGCATCATCGAGCAAATGAATGTAAATCTCTTATATTAACGAGATTTTCATGAAAATTCATATTAACGAGAAATATGGATTATTCAATTTCGAACAACTTAAAATAGAAAGATAAACATTCAAAATCTCGTTGGTGGGAGTAGTATATATTTATATAATTGCTTTGAGAATAGTTTTATTTTTAGTATATCCTTTTAGAATTTTATTAATAAAAAATATTTTATCATTAGTGGTGTAGAAGATGGTATAGCAGATGAGGACTTGACCTAAAAGCTATAGCTGGTAGCTATGGTCAAGATACTTCCACTTAAGCCCTGCCCGCCCACCACGCTTCCGCATGGCGCATGGCGTGCATTAGTTCTACACGCATGTTTCTGGCAGGATTCGAACCCGCATCTTATGAGATGCCAAGACTTAAACCTGGCTGTAATACCACTTGAGCTAAAAGCACATTAGTTATGCACGCATGCTTCTAGCAGGGTTCAAACCCACATCTTACGAGGCAAAAAGACTTAAACCTGGCTTTGATACTAACAGAATAGGGTTATCAACTGAATCACGGTAAAATATAGGTTTCCGATTCCCCGATTAGATGACATGCTGGACAAATTGAGAGGAGCAGTACACTTTTAGAAAATTGATCTGAAAAGTGGTGATCATCAGCTTCGAATCAAACCCGGAGACAAGTGGAAGACTGCATTTAAAATGAAGGAGGGGCTGTTTGAATGGGTAGTCATGCCATTTGGCCTATCCAATGCACTGAGCACGTTCATGTGGGTGATGAACCAAGTACTTAGGCCTTATTAGAATAATTTTGTTATGGTTTATTTTGATGTCATTCTAGTATACAGCCGAACAGAGGAAGAACATCTACAGCATCTTCAGTTGGTTTTGACCACATTACACGAACACAGCCTATTTGCTAATTGGAAGAAATGCAACTGGATGATTGACAAGCTGGTTTTTCTAGTTTATGTTGTCTTAGCGGAAGGAATCCTACCTGACAAAGCCAAGGTTGAGGCTGTCTAAGAATGGCCCGTGCCAAGGAGTCTCACAGAAGTCCGATGTTTCCATGGATTGGCGAGCTTTTACCTTCGTTTTGTCAAAGGGTTTAGCGAGATTATGGTGTCATTAACTGATCTTTACAATGCTAAGGAGTTCAAATGGACTGAAGCAGCACAGATTGCATTTAACACTATCAAGGAGCTTTTGACGAGTGCCCCGGTTTCAGCATTACCTGACTTTGAGAAGGCTTTTGAGGTAGATTGTGTTGCCTTAAAGGTGGGAATTGGAGCTGTCTTGAGTCAAGAAGGCAGACTAGTGGCGTATTTTGGGGAAAAGTTGGGAGGAGCGAAACTCAACTACTCAGTATATGACACAGAATTGAACGCCGTTGTAAGACACTACAATATCGGAGGCACTACCTCAATCGGAGGGAGTTTGTGTTGTACTCAGATCACCAAGCTCTGAAGTTCATTCAAGGCCAGCACAAACTTAATGCTAGACATGCAAAATGGGTTTCCTTGCTGCAAGAGTTTACTTTCAATCTGAAGCATAAGTCTGGGGTCATGAACAAGGTAGCTGATGCTTTGAGTAGAAGACAGTCATTACTCAATGTGATGAAAGTTGAAGCTTTGGGGTTTGAAAATGTGCGAGATGACTTAAGAGATGATGATTATTTTGGAAGTATTGTGCGCGAGGTGGAGCAACAAAGTCGATTTGTTTATATACTTCATGACAGATTTGTCTTTCGAGGTAATTGTCTATGCATTCCTGGTATGCTGATTGTGCAAGAAATACATGCTCAAGGTCATTTTGGTAAGGACAAGACTGCTAAACTGATCAAGGAAAGGTTCTATTGGCCTGGGATTGAGCAGAGTGCTCAAGCATATGTCAAGAGATGCTGGATTTGCAATCAAGCAAGGATTGTATATGCCACTGCCAATTCCGACGGAACCGTGGAGTAACTTTTCTATGGATTTTGTGGTGGGTTTCCCATGGTGGTTGTTGATCAGTTTAGCAAGATGGCTGTGTTCATAGCCTGCAAAACAACCATGGATGCTAGTAAGATTGCCGATTTATATTTCATGGAGATTGTTCAAAGATTTGGTCTCCCTCAGAGCATTCTGTTCGACTAAGATACCAAGTTTATGAGTCATTTCTGGCGAGAACTATGGAAGAAGCTTGGGACTGAGTTGAAGTTTAGCAGCCCGTATCACCTACAGACAGATGGCCAAACGGAGACGGTAAATCAAACTTTGGGCAATATGTTGAGAGCGCAAGTTAAATCTTTTGGTACTTGGGATTCTATTCTGCCCAAGATCGAATTCAAGTTTAATTGTTCGGTGAATCGATCCAGGCAATTTTCTCAGTTCCAGATTGTCTATGGCCGAAATCCGAGGAGACCCATTGATCTTGCTATACCTACTAATGGATCAGCTCCTAAGAAGGTGGAAGAACGATTGGCGGATTTGCAATCGGTCTAACTTGGAGGGATCACATGCAGCATACAAGGAATATGCTGACTAAACTCAACAGGATGTTCAATTCGAGGTAGGTGATTTGGTTTGGGTGTCACTCACTAAGGAAGGATTTCCTTCGGGCGAATTTCACAAACTAAAGGAAAGGAAGATTGGTCCTTGTTAGATTTTGGAGAAATTGGGCCGAAATGCTTATAGACTCAAGTTACCCGTAGACTACAGCATTTCCAATGTATTCAATGTGCAACATCTCTCTCGTTTCCATGGCGACAACCCGAGCTTGAGGACAAGCTCTCTTCAAGAGGGGGAGTCTAGGGCAAGGCTGGTAGACAAGCTAGAGCCAGAGCCGCTTCCAACAACCATTTTACGTCGGTCAGAATGATTGAAACGTCTTCCCCCAAAAGAATCGAGATAGGCTGGTCAAGGAAGGTTGAAGAGGCGGAGAATAAGATCAAGATTGTTTAATAATTTTATTTTTTTATTATTTTCTTAATGATTTTTATTTCCTAGTCGGATTAGGAATACATTTAGTTATTAGTAGTTTACTTGGTTTCTATTTCCTAGTCTGATCAGGAACATAGAACTTCTAGTATTATAAATAAGGATGAATGCCTAAGAGCTTGGATGCAATCTGCTATCAATAATATTTTCAGAGTTTTATCTCTTTCCTTGTGAACTCAAGGTTTTGTTCTTTCTTTCTTTGTCCTTTAACTACTTTGTATTGAAGTTTGATTATAGGAGAAGAATTCTAATTTTCATAGTCTTAACCGCTGACAAGTTCAGAAGTTAGATTGACGAAAAGCCACAAACTGTGACGGGTTATCCAAAGTTTGAGTTCTTGAAAGTTTTTTCTGAAATTGTTGCCGTTCCAACTGTTCATTGAGATTACTGTTCACCGTCACTGTTCGGCATACTGTTCATTGTTGATTATAGGAGAAGAATTCTAATTTTCGTAGTCTTAACATCTGACAAGTTTAGAAGTTAGATTGACGAAAAGTTACAAAATTTGACGAGTTATCCAAAATTTGAGTTCTTGAAAGTTTTTTTTGAAATTGTTGCCGTCGCAACTATTCATCAAGGTTACTGTTCACCTTCACTGCTCAAGACTCGCCAAGGAAAACCGGTTGTCATAAGGAGCCATGGATTTTACTTTAACCCACCACGCTCCCCATGTTACCATGTACGGACCGGGCAATTACCCTAGGATCCGAATCGCCAAGGTCGGGATTCGAAAGGCCAAGCATTTTGCGCTGGCTCTGATACCAACTCACCCAGGAAAACCGGTTGTCATAGGGAGTCACAAATTTTACTTTAACCCAGATGATTCAGAGCTGATTAAACCTAAATTCATTATGTGCATAAATAAAATAATAATAATAATAATACTCAGTCTATCACTATTTAGAACTCACTAAAACTCATTTTCCTCATTAAAAAGACATTTTATTAATTTATTAGGTATTTTACTGATTTTGTAGCATATTATCGTGACCGCTCTCTCTCTTTTCCCTAGTCACTATTATTAGTTTAATTAGAATAATAAATTTGGGTAATTTGGAAAAAAGATATTACCTTAATTTTGATAAAATGACTTTATATGACTTACAAATAGTGATGAAGGACGTATAAAAATTTTAGTGATTTTAAGTAAAATGTAAATTGTGGATGAATATAAACTACTATTTTGCCTATACAGTAATTTGAAAAAAAGAATTAATGGATTTTAAAGATGAAAAAAAAAAGGAGAAAAAAATAGACATTGAATTAAATGTCTTATTTTCTATTTTGAATTGTCTAAAATTAAATATCTCATTTCTTAATTTAATTTAATTTTAATTAAGAAAAAGTGACATTGTAACATTAAAATTAATTAAATCAAATCTTTTTTTCTTAAAATGCACAGAGTCAAAACCGAGTCATACGGTTCCGGACAAAGGGAGTAATTGTTTTAGGATTGATTTGGGGAATTTTTACCTACATTTAAAATTTGTGAGAAGAGTTGAATTTCAGACCACTTTACAAATTATTAGTTGACTTACATCCACCCACAAATA